>JAVYIG010007250.1:0-104996 GCA_035222895.1 Strongylocentrotus droebachiensis
GTTCAAATATCAAAACGTATTGGAAATTGCGATAGGTTAGTTTTTATTTTTAGATTAGCCTGTGCGATCCTTCACCAACCCCAACTTAACATATCAAATTATCTCTTGATAGATTTCAAATAACCTGTGGCATCCATCCAGCTTTGAATGGATCAACGACGAAGAGGAGTCGACCTTCTTTGAGTTCACCTATCCCATCTCCGATCAGTCGTATCATTCGGCAAGGAATGGTCAGCGATGTACTACGAGGCTGAAGCGGTCAGACAGGCAATAGCAAGAGGTTGGTCCCCTTTATCAATATTTATGAATCTTGAGTTTTTGAGTATGAAATTTTCTCAGGTTCCCTTAACTTTAAAAAAAAATTAAAAGTAAGTAAATTGTCCTTAACTTAAAAAAATATTAAAGAATATTGCTTTTAGGGTATGATATTTTCTCCAGCGCCATTATCTATACAAATTCTTTGACGAGCAAGCAAGCAACAGAAAACAACTTTCAATTTTGTAGGTACTTCTTTGGTCCTAAATTTGATACTGGGGCACACTTTCGCTTTCATATTGAATGTGATTATACCATATGAGATTTGGCCGTGGTGGTGGTGGAGGTGGGGAGGGGGGTGGGGGTGGGGGGGGGGGGGGTACGTGCGTGGCTCTGTCACTGCGTCTCCTATAAACTGCTACTATCCTGTCAGAACTCTTAAGGCTTTGTTGGCATATACATGCAGGATTCTTTGGAAAAATATACGAGGGGCGGGCGGGGCAGTTATTGTTTCTAATAAAATTGATGTTTGTAAAGCCCACTCGCCAAACTCCATTACCCCCTTACCATTCATGAGGCAAACGTGATAGTACATGACTTGTATCGTCGTTATGGTGTATATTATATACGGTTAACAACTAAATTATTCATACTCTTTGTAGATTTGATGCTTTTGCGTTTTTCGTATCTCGGGAATGAAGCTGGGTTGGTTAAATTAGGGCCTTTGTCGATTACCGTTAGATGTATGCTTTGATGTGTCATATTCTTAAGAAACATAAATCAGGATAAATCAATTTTTGGCATACTTAACAAAATACAAAACTTAGTAAGGGTATGAATAAATGAGTTCTTAACTGTATATACCGTAAATGACATCTTTGTATTTAAGAAATCCATTTCAATCAATCAATCAATCAAAAGATAATTGACATGAGTTTAGAAATGATATTCGCAACCAGAAATGGGAGTATATAAACCAGTGCAATTCAATTGATGAAGCTGTGAATTATGGCAAAATCTGTTGTTACAAGTTGTTGACAAACACATGCCATACCGTTCAAAAGAATAAGTACTAGGGGCTCTCCGTGGATGAATGCAGGTATTTATAAACTCATGAAAAAGCGTGACAAACTGAAACGGAGAGCGTGTAAACTTAAAGATGAAAAACTCATGGGTGAATATAGAGTACTACGTAATAAAGTTACTACTGATGTAAGAAAGCAAAGAGAAAATACTACTCTGATAAATTCTCACTTTCTAGTGCAAATCCAAAACAGACTTGGAAGACATTAAAATCTATCATTCCAAATAAGAAACGTGACACGCCAATAGTTGCGCTTAATTCAGAAAGTAATGTTGATACTGCTAATCTTTTTAATACCTTCTTTGCTGAAGTAGGAAGTAATTTAGCAAAAGAAATTCCTGATACGCCTCTCCCTATAGAAAACAATATACCATTAATAAAGAGTTTTGAGTTTACCCCTGTAACCGAAAATGATGTGTTGGGAGTTATAAACAAATTGAAAAATACTAAATCTGTAGTGTAGATAAAATATCAGTTTTTGTTTTAAAAGCATGTGCTACCGAGATATCACAGAGTACTGCCAACCTGATCAACCGCTCTTTGTTGAGCGGTAAATTTCCTCAACAATGGAAAAGGTCCAAGATCATCCCAATTCACAAAAGTGGCGATAAGAGCTCTCCTTCAAATTATCGGCCCATCTCAATTTTGCCCTGTGTATCTAAAATACTGGAACGGGTTGTCCAAAGACAAGTTTTGGAGTTTCTACATGAGAACAATATCTTGTCAGCCGCCCAATCAGGTTTCAGGCCACGTCACTCAACTAGTACCACTCTCCTAAAAGTAACTGATGACTGGCTTCACGCCACTGATAAGAAAGAGTATACGGGGGTTGTATTTGTGGACTTAAGAAAGGCCTTCGATACTGTGAATTGTGATATTCTTATCAAGAAACTCAATAACATAGGAATTTCTGGCACTCCATGTTCATGGTTTAAAAGCTACATGTCAGACAGAGTCAGTAGGACACTTATTAATGCAGAGCTTTCTTTCGAATCAGTTATTGAGTGTGGTGTGCCCCAAGGTTCCCTTCTAGGGCACTGCTCTTCATCGTATATATAAATGATTTAGTAAAATGTATAAAAACCTGTCAAGTTCAGTTGTATGCTGATGATACTGTTTTATACTTCTCACATCCTTCTATAGATAGAATTGAATTAGCTTTGAACTCAGACCTAGACAATATGTATTACTGGATGTGCCAAAACAAATTAAGTGTCAACTGTCAAAAAACAGTTTGTATGCTCATTGGAAGCAACCACATGATATCTAAAAAGAATGTCCTCCGAGTTTCATTGAATGACATCTCCATAGATCAAGTTCATCAGGTCAAGTACCTTGGCGTCTTAGTTGATGAAAAGTTAAACTGGAATTTACATATAGACAATATGTTGAAGAAAATTGGTCAAATGGTAGGCTTTCTAGGAAGACTAAGGCGATTCCTAAGTGAATCGGTACTGAAATTAATATATAGCTCACTGATCCTTCCGTATTTTGATTATGGTGATGTTATTTACAGTGCAGCTTTCAGGAAATATACAGATCGCCTTCAAAAATTGCAAAATAGGGCAGGCCGGATTATACTTAAAATAAAACCTGAATCTCATATCTCTGTTTTGGAAATGCATAACGCTCTTAATTGGCAACTGTTGGACAAAAGAAGAAATCATCATTCCTTGTTCTTATGTATAAAATAATGAATAATCTAACCCCCGAGTATTTAAGAAATGAATTTGAGTTGAGAACCCATTCCTACCCTTCCCGAATTGGAGCTCAAATAAAATTACCCAAACCGAGAACAAATTACCTCAAAAGATCATTCAAGTATAGAAACGCAAAGGCCTACAACACACTTCCTCCTCATATCAAATCGTCCCCTAGTGTTAATACATTCAAATCTAAGATTGCAGAACTGTTACAGTAGCACGTGGTCCCCCTCCTTATCTTGTTATGATTACTTGTTTTTTATGAAATGTTTTTTTTTTTTTTTTTTTTTTTATCCCTTTATTTTATATTACTTCTTTTTGTTTTTCTTTCTTCAAAATGTATTTACTGTTGTTCATATATGTATTTATGTTTCTGTTTTGTTTATGTAATTGTTTCGGACCCCACGGAAGACCAGCTTTCCCATGTCGGGTTAGCTGAATGTGGGCTATCCACCGTATTTTATGCATTTTTACTATGTTTTTATACGGAAATAAATACTACTACTACTACTACTACATAGCACCTTTTCCTTGTGGTTACAAAGTGCTGCACACACCGCTCCGCAATGTTTGTGCCACTTTTAAACACACGTTAGACACTTCTCAGAGATCAGTTAAGTACATGTAGGCTGGTAAGAAAGTCATTTTTAGCAGAATAGATGTGACTTAAGTAATTTCGTGAAGTGGTCAACAGATGAGGCCGTCTACACAGCAGTAGGTTGCTGGTTCCACAGTTTTGCAGGAACCGATGGGAAAGACAATTCACCAGCCTCTTTACTCTTTTCTTTTGTTTTGTCTAGGTATGAAGGAGCACCCCCTCATGAGTTGGAAATCTTCTCAGCTCATGGCTAGACTTTTAGAAGACGCACGAAGAGATTTACGTGTGAAGTGGAACGATGAAGATCATTTGTGACACCTGGGCCACACTATCAAGACTGTTTTTATACTACTTTTCCTGGCCTGGTTACATTCACCATTAGTTTAGAAAGGAACAATACTTATATTACATAATGTCGATCAAAGGTAGTACAGAAGCGAGTAAATAAGTTTGTTTTCAGCCTGTGACGCGTTGTTGTTCATTATTTTGCATAAAAGCGAAGTTTCATTCGTAACATTAGGGACTTTTAGATCTGCACGTCGACAGAGTGGACTGCTACGTGTGACGTCGTTTTAAGGCAATGTGAAATCCTTTTAAGGCACTGCTAGTGCCTTAAAATGACGTCACACATAGCAGTCTACTATGTCGACGTGCGAATCTAAAAATCCCTGTTGGCGCATTTGCACATGGGCTAAGGGATTGTCAATCATGAGACAATAATATTATGGGTGGTATTTATTAAACAATTTTATTTTCAGTACTTTGTAAATTGCATGGATTCAACTGATACAAGCTTTCAGGATGTGTTATTCGTAAGACAGAGTCATCTAATCGTACATAGTTATATTACGCAAGGACCAAAAGTAATATTGATTACGAAATAAGTTGTCAAATAAAATTGACTCAAAAGTTGTAGTTAATCAGGCAAGGCCTTAAAGGTACTATGTCCCATTTGCAGGCAACAACATGAAAAGGTTAAATTCCAATGGCATTTGAAAGATAATACTAATTTAGAACTCCCCTTAAAAATAGGGGGCTTGAAAATGTCTATAAGTGGGAAACTAACGACTATTAGTTGTCAAATCGACTTAAGAGCTATAGAGCCAATAAGTAATATTCTGATATCCAGACCATTGTACCTCATGGTCGTACGTTTTATGCTGCGCAAAGATTCACTCAATTTAATTTTGGCCATTACAAGAAGTGCATGTAGACAAATCCTTTACAGCTCATTTTATGTATGTTATTACCAAAGAAGAAAAAAGCCAGTCAGTCATTCAATATTGATAATAGTGTCTCACAGTGAAGTCTAGCAAGTAAACGGGTTTCTTTGCATAATTTGAATATTAGGACTCTGCTAACGTTTAAATTTCACAGATAGGACATACATGACATATTCATAATTCCTGCAAAGTTCTACAGAATTTGAGGTTGGCTGCAAAAGGGACATAGTATCTTTAATTGTAGTTATACAGTTATGCTGAAATATATGACAAACAGTATGATTGATTTTTGTTTACAATTTTAGAAATAAAACTTCTATAGATATATAAAATATATACACACAAAATAATTTATTAATAATTTGAGGTTGTTTGAACAGAGGAAAAACAATATGGTGAATAATGTGACGCATCTGACGATCGAGGGCGCTAGACTAGTATGGAATGCAGAGCTATCAATTCGCTGATGGGGTGGAGATATTGGGAAGGGTGAGAGATAAAGCGATAGAGAGAGAGAGAGAGAGAGAGAGAGAGAGAGAGAGAGAGAGAGAGAGGATGGAGAGTGAGGGGAAGGAGAAAGAGGGGAGGGAGATAGATAGATAGATAGAGAGAGAGAGAGAGAGGGGGAGAAAAGAGAGAGAGAGAGATGTGTTTTTTTTTTTTTTTTTTTTTTTTTTTTTTGGGGGGGGGGGGTGGTAGAGTGGGCGTCTGATGTGGAAGAAAGAGGGGCCCTTTTGTCCACATTATCTCTCGTCCTCATGTCTTTTGACCCCTATTACTGCATCTACTACCTTTTGATCTCAATATTATCTGTTTTAATGCATGGTCTCTTCTTTTTGGTGCTACGATTTTTTTTTTAATTCGGTCTTGAGTCTGTTGAGTCTTACTTGGGCAGAGTTGGCTCGTCAGAGGTTATGACCCTGTTGAAAGTAAAGTCCTGAACAATCATTTCTTATTATTATTTTTCTACTTCATATTCCTCTTCTTCCTCTTCTTTTTTTCTTTCTTTCTTTTTCTTCTTCTTTTTCTTTCTATTCGTCCGTTAAAGGCGGAGATTAATGAAGACATAACCTTGTAGCGATGTAATCAGATCAAAATGGAATGGATCATTATTGACCCTTAAAAAGAGAGATTTAACTATTAGGTAGACCCAAAGCTGACAAAACGTCCCCACCCCCAAACCGCCTTTAACAAGAAAAAAAATCTTATAGGGCAGAAAGAATAGACCAATGTCACACCTTCCGGTGCTATGACGATATATAATATTATATATATATATATATATATATATAAATGGTTGTTTGTTTTTTAGGGGGAGAGGGTCGAATTATCACTGTGCTACCTTCCCCATCTGCACATATACCATTCATCTAGAGTAGACCAAGATGACGTCATCCCACTTTCCCCCTCTCATCGATTCTACCACCCCTTCTGACCTCAGGGTATTACACAGGTGGTCCTTTCCTCCCATTCTTTACCCCCCTCTCCCCACACCCCTCCCTAACCCTTTCACCCCCTAAAAAAATCAATACATGGTGGCAGATCGCTGAACTGTGTGTGAAACGCAGGGGGCGGTCGTCGTTACCAGGCGTTGCTATGAAGGAGTTTTAAAGCTGCTATTGAAGTGATTCAAAAGGTCGTTCACGCTTCAATACGATGAGAGATAATAGAATACGTGAGATAATGAATCCCCTCGACTGAAAGGATTACCACCTTCATGCCAGATATTTTTCAATAAACAAGATGGCAGATGACTTGCAAGTGTCTCGATTGAAGCGTTTTACGATTGCTTTTGGTGGAGTTTAATCAAACGGCTCGACGGTAATGACTTTGTTTTAGCTCTCTCGTGTAAAAGACGATTCATAAAGGATATCTTCGCAAGAAACAGGTAAATAAGAAAAGTTGTCGCTGCTTTTGGTATTATTTGCATTAGATATTGGATAGGTTTCTATATGTATTGTGCATTATGACGGTGATAACCACACCGTTAGTATTAGATGTGTGGTATGCCCGGTGTTATGATTTATTGCACTGTAATTTGTACCAAACCTCGCACGAAGACTGTGGGTACAATATTAACTTCGATAGTGGAATTTGAGCTCATCAAAATATACTTACACCATTGATATCACTTTGTGTGCTCATCATAACCAACTTGAATAGCGCACAAGGCAGTGTGTTAATGCTATATAATGCATAGCCACAGGCCTATCGAGATTTTGACATAAGTATAAATACAATATTCATTAAGCTTCGAAACATATTTCATATCACATTAACTAGCATTATGACTTGTGCATCATCATGACTTCAATTTGTGTGTTATCAAGAGACGATACAATACCATAATTTATAGCGCATGGCGTTAGTTATAATAATGTATTATCACGCTTTTAAACGATTGTTAAAGGCTTCGATATAAGTGTCCATTGCCCAACCTGTTTTGGATGATCAATCAATAATAATGTTCGTCATTGTCATGGATACGGACTATTCAACGATGATTGTAATCCTGCACCCTTTAAAAGGGTGCCAGATTGAACCTTTTAGGGGACATGTTATTCTTTATGGTTCAATCCTTCTCCATTATGGCAAACTGATGCAATAGCAGCATATTTAGGGGTTCAATCCTGCACCCTTTAAAAGGTGCCGGCAATCCTGCACCCATACTTGAGGAATACTTGTGAAAATTGCTCGTACACAAATACATATTAAACATGCACGTTGTTTCTTGGTAAGTAATCATATAATCAATATATCTATTGCTAAAACGTGAATGTAATTGTAACATGATCAGACAAAATTATCTATTGGTTAATGATTGCCAAAGGAAACTACAAATCACAAAGTTGATGTGCATTGTCATAATTTGCTTGACATTCATGATAAATGTATTTTTATGTGAACACGTGTAAAGTAATCACGAATATGCATTCAATATGCAAACTTTTATTTTGCACCCATTTTGGTCGATAGGGTTCATTTTTGTGGGAAGGGTGCAAAATAAGATTTTGCACCCTTTTCTCTTAGAGTGTAGCGCCTGATCGAAACCCATTTCGCAAATATCAACTGACGTACCGGGGAGATTTGTTTGTGAAGTTGTGAAGGAGAAGAAAAAAGGAGTTCTATATATATATATATTTTTTTTTTTTTTTTAAGAACATGAACTGCGCTCAATACGAGTGTTTTCTTACTCGTATCATATTTCATTGTGGGATCACAAAATTAATGTGTGCTTTTTTTTCGTGAATAAACATCAAGTTTAATCAAACATGAACATTTTGTAAACATATTTGAACCTTGCCCCGTAAAAGCCTCTGGGGGGGGGGGGGATACTCGTATTCAGCATACATCCTTTCGAATCTGGTTTAATAATAACTACTGAATTTGACACCAGATACACAATAAAGAACACTGCGGTAAGGGACAATTTTGAAGATGAAATGAATTTCCTACCTTTCATTTACAATCAACATAATGTAAGCCTGGGGGGGGGGGTATAGAATATAAGGACCAAGTATGAATTGCTTGATGACATTGTAATATGATGTACTAGTATTCCCTTTCTTTTTTTTCAATATTTCCGTTATACCCGTCATTATCTTTGTTATTAGAACCATCCGAAACTATTATGAAGCGAAATAAGGAACATATACATAAATTAAAGTAAAGTGTAGAAAAGGTACAAAATCAATGAAAGAAGAAATGCTTTCAAATAAAATAGTTACAGAAAGGGCAATTGCCGATCTCCAAATATTAAAGATAAGACAATGTAAACAAAAATCGGGGAAAATTTGGAGGAAAAGAAGATCTGCTCAGAGTTAAACAGACGTTAACTCTGAGTAGGCCTATATAAATGAGTTAACAAACACCCGTATTGCTTTCATCAGACGACTTTCATTATTTTGAAAGGAAATGATAAGATGAAAACTCTATAACATGGTGGTTGTTTGCACGCAAGTCTACCGTGACGCATGCTGCATCAGAACTCATTGGTTTCACATAATCATCTAAATGTCATATTGAGGTGAAGGTCACGACCTCTGACCTCTTCCTTTCCCTTCCCCGCTAGTATTGAACTTCACCTAATTGAGACTAGTATGTTTCGCAGACACACTTCTTTGACTTTGCTTCCATGTTCACTTATTTATGCCTATAATGGGTTCAACTTAATAATAGTTTGATTAACGTATAATACAAAGGGCGAGGCTAAAAATCAACGACCGACTAGGAAGAGAACAAAAATAAACCCTGTAACTTAATGAAAATCTATATTTTGTTGCAATGTTGTATCTTACTAGGCCTACACATTGTATTTATCTGTAACATAATTGATATCAATCGCAAGTTTTTATTTTTTTGTAAATATATGATCGATTGAAGGACGATTAATGTGAAGGGTATAGAAGTTGCAGAGAACAGGGATGTGTGGGAAATTTGTTCGAATTAAACCTCCGGTAGAGCTAGGGGAGATATAATGGTGAGAAAGTAGGAACAAAGCGAAGAATCGGGCTTTTCGAAATGTTCTGATACCTTTATTTATGTAACAATAGATATGCAGATAATAACCATGATGAAGGCTAGAAACATATGTGATTGCGATGCTAAACAATAGAAATCATAATATAATAATGATAATATTATTGGGTTCTTGTATAGCGCTCATTATCTGTCAGACTTGACACTCCTGGCGCTCAAATTAGACTCACTTGTTTGTTTGTTTGTTTTTATTTCCGTATAAAATCATCACAACATACAAATACATACATAAATGAGATATACGGCGGATAGCCCATTTCAGGCGTATTAACAAAATACGCCTGTTCTTCCATGGGGTCCGGATAAAAAAGCTGTTACATAAAAATCAGATATTTTATACAATCATGGGGAAATTAGATTTATATAAATTAAATGTAAACATTACATTAAACAAAGCATAAACGATATAGCTGAACATGTATAATATATTTTCGAGTCTAATAAATTCAATTTGCATTTATAATTAAAATTCAGTGGATTTTATAAGGGATACAGAACCGCACGAACCCTGAACAAATAAAGTAAAAAGAAAGAGAGGTAAACAGATTATTGAGCACATTTCTAAGATATTGTGAAAAAATTGTCAGATTGGATTTGAAATTTTGAATCGTACAAGCACTACGGGTATTAGCTGGTAATTTGTTGTACAATGAAGTTCCTCTGTAATAAAATGTTCTTTTACAATTATTGGTTTTCGGTCTAGGGAGACTTAGATTACCTATAGAACGGAAAAAATACCTGTCTGTTTTGATTGGTATGGGACGTTTGATATATTCAGGAATAAGATTATTTAAAATTTTGTACATCATAATATATATATGTTCTTCTTGGCGGACACTTAGTAATTTCCAATTTAAAACTTCATGAGAAGTGGAAATATGGAGTAAGGATTGATTTTCAATATAATTCTTCCTGCCCTGTTCTGAAGTTTTTGCAACATATCTAGATATTTGTTGGGGGCAGACTGCCAGATTATATCGGTGTAATCAAAATGGGGAAGAATAATTGAGGAATAAACAATTTTTAAAATAGATTCATTTACGGAATGTCTCAGTCTACCAAGAAAACCTATCATTTTACCAATTTTAGAGCACATTTGTTCAATATGAAAATTCCACTTAAGCTCTTTATCAATAATAATTCCAAGGTATTTTACTGTTTCTTCATTTTTAATATACGTATTTTGAATTCTTAAATTTAAAACATCGTACCTTGCTAGCATTTGTCTTGTTCCAAAAGACATGCATACAGTTTTAGTACAATTTATTTTCAATTTATTTCTATTCATCCATTTACTCACTTTGGTAAGTTCGGAATTCAAAGTTGTCTCAACAACTTTTGGATCTTTATCAGAGAAATATAAAACAGTATCATCAGCATAAAAGTGAAAAGCAGCATAAAACTTCAATTAATACAAAATGTATATTCATAATCGTTGAGGATTAGTTGTATATAATAATTACAATTACTAAGATCCTCGCAGTGAATAATGCGACGTACACTGTTTACTGAGCACGTAATATTCCACACAATGTTATTTTATTCTTCATGTATCAATTGGTGATGCCCGGTGGTGATGCTGCACGTTACATTGCAAGATTTGCATCAACGAGAATAATTTAGCAAAAAATAAAGATACAGAGCTCATAAACTAGACGTTCGTTAAAACTATGGCGACGAAGAGAGTCTTTCCACCTCATCGAACGATGGTACATGTATCGAAGTATAATCATATTATGCGAGAATATATTTTAGATAGTTTAAAAGCAAAAGCAAATTTATTGGACAAAAACTCCTTGGTTTGGTCACGTTCGAGTTATGAAATATTCAACGTGCATTATAAAGGCTACTTAGTTCATATTTCAGTAAGGTAGTATGGGTTATTGTGTTTACGTGAAAAATATCATGTTGAACATGAATGTTGATATTATAAGTCGTCTCGCAGCTTGAGGTAAAAACAATACACAGCATCTTTGTTTATGTGGATGAACTTGAGAAGAAGGAAGTGAGAGAAGTACTATTTTGGAAACGACGCGAAAGAAAAAAGAGGGGGGGGGGGGGTCAGAGCGCCAGGAAGGCGGTACAGGAGAGAGGGAAATGGGAAGAGGAGGGGGGTGTGAAGAGAAATTTGAGAAAATGAGAAAATACGAAGGAGAGAAAGAGAGATAGAGAAAGGTAGAGAGGGAAGGGGGAGAGAGAGAGAGAGGTGGTGGTGGGCGGCAGGGAGGGGGGGGGGGGAGGGTTGGAGTATGAATATTAATTTAAACTTATCTATTCATTATGGGAGGATGGATTAATAATTAATAGGTAGAAAGTACATGTATATATGTATCTGTTGTAAAATGCATTCGAACAACATTGTGACAATATTTTTCGACAGACTGTGATTTATTGTACACCTTGACAATTTCATATTTTTCGTTACTCGTGCGGACGCATAAATCATTATTAATGTCGTTAAGTTGATGTGCAGCTGCTAAACACTGTAAAACGCTTCCTGTTCCATGATAGTCTCTCTATTATCACTCATGTACATGTAGTTATAAATTATCCTAAAATTGATGTCATCATTTCCAACAGGATTTACGACACCTGCTCATGCGAGAATCGTTCCATGTCAATCTCCTTTAGATTAACCGATTTCTCAGATTCAAGTCTATACCCCAAAACTATGTCATAATCATAAACCTAACCCTAAATCTAAATTTTAACCATAAACCGAGTGGCGTATCAAGACCTTGCCCCTAGGACGGGGCAAGACATTTCAATTTGCTGTGATCTACAATTTACATTCCGTAAGGAGGGTTTGTGTTACCGGGGGGGGGGGGGGGTGGGGGTCGCTAACAATGATTTATTTGAAGAAGAAAAAGTAATCATTTTGAGATTATGTCTTCACTTCATGCGTTTCTTGATTTACAGTGATACCTAGTCTGCTAACTACTAGTGAGGTTACATTTCGTTTTCTTGGTCGAAAATCAGTTTGGAGGGGCAAATCGTCCCCCACCCCTGCCCCTTGCCCCTCCTAAACCTTTGACGATATAAAGCCCGGAGTAACTGTCTGCATGGTGCAATTTCATCGCACCTTCATTTAGATTCTTTCCTCTCATTTCCAATATTTCATCGCGCCATCAGTCATCTTTTATTACAAATTTATTAATGGCAGGGACGCAGAAAACAACGGAAACTATGATAACATGTACACCTGCCTATTAAGGCTATGCTATTGTGTGTTTCCATCGCGTGCCATCCGTCTATCTACCCCACATCGCTTGTAACTAAAGGAGTCGCAAAAATGAAATCTAGGAAAATGTATTCGACCGATTTCAAGTTCACCACGTTATACATTGTTTACTTAGACCCTTCTAAAGTGTTAGGAGCCTAGAAATTTGATGGCAAAATTTCACTTAAATTGTATCATAATGTGAAAGAGGATGTCATTTTGAAAGCATTTCTGCAAGGATTTTCAAAACAAATGTGTTAGAAGTCGAATATTGATGAAAGAATACAACTGATGAAGAAGAACGAAAGAAAATTTTTTTAGGGAGAAATCTCTGCAGAAGTGTGTCTGAAATGACATCCCCTTTCACATTATGATACAATTTAAGTGAATTTGGCCATCAAATTTTTGACGAATTTGGGGCTTTCAACACTTTGGAGAGGCTTTAACCAGTGGGACATAACAGAAGCAAAGCACGACTAAGTTTACAGAATGGTACTCCAAGTTAGACTATCATTGATAAAGATAATAATAGGTAAGATAAGATATTATATATATTTTTTAACAAAACTTAATTCAAAGTCTAAACTAACAAGCTGTTTTAGTGGAAAGTACGAGATAAAACTGAGCTTGAAATAGTTGATTTTGTAATTATAATTGTTGAAATAAGGGTTTGACATGACAGGGGGGCAGTTTGTTTACAGATTTGTAAGCTATAAACAGCGTGGCCATGGGTGTGTTACCCATCTTATTGTTTGTAACATCGCAAAATGATTTTCTGTTTCAAAGGCATGCCACGGTTTGAGAACAAGCTGGGTTCGATACAATTTCTTTATACCATGCAGACGATCAAAGAGACGATCAATATCCGATACAGAAGAGGCATTATATCGGAATGAATCGCTCGATTAGCCTTAGGCGATATATCGAATAGATCCAAACATAGTCTACATACCAGATCCTTGTATTACTTTAAATCAATATACAATACCACCATTAAGTTGATCCGTGTACGTGGGGAACATAAGAATTTAATATGACTTGATTTAAAAAGCTCCTTCTATGTTGTCTCTTATCAACGTGTTAAAATAAGCAGGTAGACTTTGATTTAGTCTTTAAAGTTAAGAAAAAGGTTTGAGTTTGAGAAAGAGAAGTCATTTCAAATCGAGAGCGTTGATAATTATAATGGCATACTTCTGCTGATGGAAATTATTGATCAACACTAGTCGATACATTCTGTAGCAAATAAGTTTTCGGCATATCTTCATACATGTTGATCAGTTTCTTAACCAATTTCAGAAATTCATCAAGGGCTATAATATATCAGTTGGGAATCCAGAGTGGGGTGGAGCAGCACCCCCACCCCCATCACCCCTTCCCCCTCTCCCTTGAGAACGAAATTGAAAGAAATAAATTCCGCTATGATATCTAGAATACGATCGGCTCTACTTACAGAAAAATTAACCCTAGGACAATTTCAATATCCTCAAGAAATTATGTTCGGATTTACGGATTACGTAATATATAATGAGTATTATTATACGTCATTGTAATGTTTGCGCATTTCGAAAAGTGCTTGACAAGGCCATTAAAATTGCCTTACTGGGTTGATTTGTCGAAAGTATAGTTGTACGCCACCTTTTGAAATGTGCGAACATTACATCCTCACGATATTATTCTATGGGACATACAAAAGGGTATTTGAGTTGCCTTTGGGTTGATTACAAGTACATGTTGTTTAGATCATGTTATTAATTAATTTCAATTCCGTTTGGACGATTGTAACTTATATTTTGATGTGTTTGGTTACAGGTGGCAATCATGTTACTGAACGAGGATGTGATGAAATCAGCGAGTGTTGGAAGCAAGAAAGGCTACTTCGCCACCTTCTTCATCCCGCCAGCCGAGGAGGACGAATGCGTCTTCCAAGACATCGTCAAGAACGAGAAGGAATGGCGTCCAGATACCTCCCTCAGTTACCACACAGCGACGTCATCATCGCGGTCGAACCACGGCTCGAGGTCAGCGAGAGGACGGGCAGGTCAACGTGGGAGAGGAGGCTTGCGAGGTAAGAGCGCGACCAGGAGCATCGATTTGGAGCTCGATGACGCTGATCCTGAGAGAGATCGGAATCGAGTGAGTACGGCGAGGAGTTCGAAATCGGTGTTGTCCTGGGGTGGTTACTCCGAATCAACACCACCGCCTCCACCCTCTAGATCAGCCATGAGGAATCATACGGGTGATGGAAGACGTTCGATCAGTAGAGGTCAGTCGGCCAAGTTTGCCTTTGACCAGGGGAAATCTTTCGCCACTCCTACAGAAAGGACAAAGAAGACTTGCGAAGTGATTCAAGATGCGAACCGTGGCAGTGGTGGCGATTCTAAAGAACGAACCTGTAGACCATACAGCAGCTACACGGTGTATCAGAAGCGAGAGAACATTGCCATAAGCCCCTATGGAGAGCCGAACTTAAAGGGAGCTGCAGGAAGGTACCGAGAGCAGTATCAAACCCTTACCAACTCGGTGCCACTACCGAACGACACTGCCAAGGAATCCAGAGACTATGTCTTCAAGAAGTTCTTGGTGAACCTGACAGCGCGCTCCAGTCTTGCTTGCCGCTCTCCCATCGGAACACTGAAGAAACCGCCTCCGAAGCCTGTTCGGAAGCCGAGCGCGAAGATGAACTCAATGATTGATCATCTGCACAAACAGGCCAAAGCCAGAATGACAAGTGTCCAGAAAGATCTACCAAGTGACGGTAAATCGGAAAAAAGGCATCGTGGTGTCGAATACGTCATAGCAATGGAATTGTCTCACAACCTTGAGAAGCATCGTATGAAGCGGTCATATAGTTTCCCCAGCCTGCCAACCGTCGCGGTAGCCGCAAACACGACGATGCGGTTAGACGCACCGCGGTTGAGAACTCAATCAGTAATCCACCTCACACCCGGTGAAACATCTATCCGAGGTGGAATTGAGACGAATGAATTTGACTCAGAACGGAGCAAACGCGGACCAATCACATGCATTGAGCGTAAACCGCGTGTGCGGTCACCACCGCTTTCTAAACTCTCGCGTGACCGCTTCTTACCTGAGGCGATCAAACGACGCGAGGCTGAACGTCAGGAGAGTCTTGCGGGGCTACGCATTACCGCTAACACGCCGGTCACGGATTGGAAGACGGAATCAGACCGGCGACCGAAGTCATCCTTGACGGCGACGACGAAGATGCAACTCGACTCTCTGGCGTCAAAATCGTTTGAGAACCTAGACGACGTCGACGACGAGCGATTGGACGACGTTGGAGATGAATTTGATGATGAAAACCTCGATAATGATGATGATTGCGCTGTCGAAGAATTGTATAATGATGACGAGCATGAGCAAGAGTCAGGTGACGAAAATAGTCAGGAACCTTCCTTTGGAAGCAATGCTGATAACAATGTTGAGGAAGATAAAGATGAACATGCTGAAAGTGAAAATGACGCCCAAAACCCTACCAATAACGAATCCGAAGTAAACCCTTCACATTCCACTGATCTGGATGAAAACTCCACCGAAGATAAAGAGGATCTGGGAATTGTCTCAGAATCGCTTGAGACGGAACACCATGTGAATGACGTCACTTCTGAAGTCACCGATGAAGAGAGAAAAGAAGATAAACTTGAATGAACCAGCAATGAAAAGTTTCCATTTAAAGAAGATGAGAGAGAGAGAGAGAGAAAAAAAAAAAGAGAAAAAGAGAGAGAAAGATAAATAGAGAGAGAGAGAGAGAGTGAAAGATAGAGAGAGAGACATGGAGAGAGACAGATAAATAGAGAGAGAGAGACAGAGAAAGACGATTAAACTGATAATTCGTAGAAATTAATTATTTCAATTTGGAATTGCACCTAAATCATTATCAGTAAAGAGTGATAATATTATGTGTCAGTCAATATAAAGTTTGATGTTTCATTTTTCTTTAAATAATTATTATATTTGTTGATGAAATAGCATATCAATATGTCCGCAAGCACTTTTCCTATCATTGACTAAAATTCGCAATTAAATAATTAAGAAGGTAAATCGTTGTATGAAATTTGTTAATCTTGATTTTGAATTGATTGATTTTTCTCATTATTGTTCTTATCATTCTCATTCCCCCCATATTTTGTTTTCATCTTCTCTCTCCTCCTTCTCCTCTGTCGCATCCCTTCTCCTTCTTCTTCCTCATTTCTTTTTCTACACCATCTTGTACTCAAGACAATTCAATGTCTCCGATAGTTTGGGACGGGGTAATTCGTCCTCTTTAACCTTACCAGCATTATATTCCCTTTATATCACATTTCATTCATTTCATAACATTACAGTCTATTGGGGAAAACGAGTATGGTAAAACCGATTCTTACTTTTCTGAGGCACTTCTTGAGCATTTTGAAGCGCAATTTTTTTTTAGGGCTTCAATATTACACCATATCACAGACACTGGTAACATGTAGGACCGTGTATCTCAGATTTAACATTGTTAAACGATGCCTTGAGGCCACTTATTGGCCCCATGATGATGATAATGAGTCGTTATAGGCACGAAGATATTTAGCTTATGATTTGTTCGGACTGTTTAATATTTCCTATGAATATTTCGTATTGGTGTTAATACTCGATTGTGATCCTGTAATGTTCTTGGATGATTATTATCTGTAAAGATATTTCCAGAGTTTTAACGGAGAAAAGTGCAATTTCGAGGTGATGTGAGCGATGTATATATCTGAAGGAAAATCAGAACGACAATAATTATGAAGTAATTCATATTGTAGAGTTTAAAGGCCTGTCATGATCTCTAGAATAATTAGTTCATGATAGGTACCACAGAGGTAACCATGGTGATGTGTAAACTGCAAATGACAATCAGAATAGCAGTTATGTTTGTAAAATTATTGTTTTTGAACTCACTTCGCATTCCATATTGTAAATTTGTTTTCGTATTGATTCATTAAAAATAACTTTGTTTCTTTGATATGTAACGAAGTCTTGTAAATCTGTTTTATCATAATGAATATCAAAAATAGATTATAGCACAGGGGGGAAAAGGAGAAGAAATTTTGATCACATAAAATCTGAGGACTAGGAAAGGTGGATAAAAGAGAAAACCTTGCGTTGATAAGCCGACATTCATAGTATAGCAAAGACAGATTAAATTATGTAGGAGGTAGATTGGAAAGAAAATAGAGAGAGAGAGAGAGAGAGACCGCGAAAGATATATAGAGAAAGGGAAAGGAGAAATAGAGACAGAAAGAGAGAGAAAAAAGGGGGAGAGAGAGATAGAAAGATAAATAGAGATAGAGAGAAAGATATATAGAATATATAGAGAAAGAGAGACAGATAAATAGAGAAAGAGAGACAGATAAATAGAGAAAGGGGAAGTTTTTTTTTAGGGGTGTTTAAGACTGAATTGTCAAGGTAGAGGTAGATATTAAAAGAAAAAAGGAAGAGAGCGAAGGAGAATGAAAGAAAATGGGGGAGATTATCATTATCACCACTACCATCACTCATCATTATTATTACCACCATCTTCAGTATACCACAGCCATCATCATTACCACTACCATCATCATTACCACTACCATCAATCATAATCATTATTACCACCACGATCATCTTCAGTATACCACAGCCATCATCTTCAGTATACCACAGCCATCATTATCAACACTACCATCATCTTCAGTATACCACAGCCATCATCATCGTCGTCGTCGTCGTCGTCATCTTCCTCCTCATCATCACCAATCTCATCAATAATATCACTTCTTCCAATCACACTGATGTTATCATCCCTGTTACTCCAATCCAACATCACACTCAAGAGCTGTGCTTTTCAACCGTCGAAGTACATTGTAGAACTCTCTCTCTCTCTCTAAGTGCCATATCGATTGACTTTAGTGATCATGCTGTTCCACAACCCTCGGCTCCTAGCCTTCTGTAATAGTACCACTCCAAGTTCTTTCACTCCTCTCTCTTCCAACAATTTCTGCAGACTGTCCATCCAAAGTATCCTCCTTGTAGAACACAATACACATTAGAAATAAGGTTTCGGGTGCAAAATTTTGCAGGTCATTATTTAATTTTTATTCATTTTTTTCTCTTCCTTTAATCATATCACAGCACAAATAAAAATTTCTCTGTGCCAATGTATAATCCACACACAGTTCTTCATTGGAGCATCAACCCATTTTGCTGCTACCCGCTGTCCATCTGGCAGTGTTACATGTAAATGACGGCCAGTAGCATTACCATCTGCTGGAGCTCAGCGAAAAACGGTCAATACACCAACATCCAAATTCTCCCTTTCCTCCTTGACAACAGAACACACCAATTATCTATTTTTCTTTAAAATCTCACAGAGTAACGAGGGTGGTTTGGACTCAAAAATATTCAATAAATTACAGATAAAAACAGTGAACTCCTATATCTACAAAAGAAAAACTGAAAAAGACTTCAGCTCCAGCACAAACATTCCAAAAAAGAGTGAAACGTGACTATAATGCGCTACAACGTTCACCTAGTACACTAAAGTATTATAAATAATAACCACGTAACATACGGCATCACAAAGTATCCATGGCAACATAGTTGGGTCTAAGTACGTGGTCCGGGGATTGTAAACTATCTATGGCACATAGGGAGGAGAGGGTCGTTTACAATGGACGGTGCAACATTCAAGTCGATTATAAATAACATGGTTTTACCCGATACAAATTCACATACATGGGACTATTGAGAAATCTATGCATCTCTTTGCATTGGGTTCTACAGCCTGTTAATCCTGATTAGCACAGGCTATGACTGCTTATCTGGCAGTGAGAACAGGGTCACATTGGAGTACACAATTTGGGTTTAGACTACTAGGCAGGTTTACATGCACCATAAATAACATTTCTTCACTTTCAAATACATTAACTAACAGTAGTCCAAAATGCAGATTGGTAACACTATTCAAGCATATAAAGTACATGTACATACACACTTTTATCTAAACAAGATATATCTTTCTTTTTCAGTACTGACAATTGACTTCTATACACCACCGTAAGTAACTTTTGACGGACATTAAATGACGACCACCCAACGTTTTTTATTGCATTTAGTTTTTTCAAATAAAAATGTTTACAAAATAACATAATTCCAAACTTTCACAGCAGGAAAAGGGGTATATGGGTCTGGGGACAAACATGAGACTGGGTTTTACTTTCAAATAAATAACTAAAAACTAACTGCAAGAGGAAAGAGGTTACCATAGCTAGACACTTATGGTACTTTAAAAACGATAAAATGTACATGTTTAAAGTTTCCATTTAACTCAGCCATATAAAAGCTCTGAAGAACATCTTTAACATGTTTACATACAAACACTTCTTATTGACGATTAACGATTGCATATCATTTTTTAAGCAAAATTTTGGCATTTTGGCGAAATTGAATACATGGCAAAATAGTATTTTACGTGACGATTAACAGGGTTATATCCTAACCTAATTTGGATTTATACCACAAAAAAGCTGACTTTACCCTACCCTAATGGTCCTTATAGAATTAGCCTTCTCTCAAGTAGTCCAATAGTTGACGGCTGTAGATTGCACTGTACTCAATGTGGAATCAATATGCCACAAAATACATGTAACGGCTGGCCTCAAGACTAGGTCTGAAGTCAGTATTACAGACTTATAGCATTACATTGCATACCTTCACAAAGCTGATGTATAATCCTATTTTACATCAGCTAGCGTTACCTATAAGAATACAGAGGACATACAGGCTCCGGTCAACAGATAACGGCAACTTGGCAACGTTACACATACATGTATGGTTAGGGAACATTAACGAACAGGACACCCATAGATTAATGGACCCTTAGTCCCGTAGAAAAAGTTTTTCAAACATACCAAAAGTTTGAAAAGAAAAAGAAAAAGAGTACCGGGTACAAAGTAAGATTTCAAAGGGGGAAAAATACCAAATACATGAGTATCAGTAGATGCAATGGGAAAATGGATGCTTTTTATATAATAATAGTTTTCTGTTTCCATTAAATATATCAATATTGGACAGTTGAAGGGTAAAAGTTCTTTGCTTATTCTGTAAACAGATCCACAAATTTTTTCTATTCCTAGCATAGTAAATACACGACTGTTCTTGTTATGACTGACTTACCCTAACGCTAACCCTATTCGCATCAAATCAACTGTTAAACAATGGGGTTCTGGTCTGAATACCGTTTATGTGGATTGTGGACTGCTCCTTGATCAGACCATCTGGAAACAAGGTCTCTCCTCTATTAATTCCAATTCTGACAATTTCATGTTCTCTTTCTTTGGTCAACAATAATTCAGTTCTTTTCCTCATAATGCCCTAGTCCTCCAGGTCAAGAGTAGTATCGGTCAGACCCTCTCTCCACAGGAATAACTCCAGAGAGTTCACCTGTTTTCAGTGGTCACTTTGTTTTCTTTGAGTGGCCTTAGTAAACAGGTTTGACTGTACTACACTAGTTTCTCTAGATCCTCATATCTACACATCTCCGAGGTCTTAGGAAGTTAAAAAATGGATTGTCCTATCTGTCATGAGAGATACAACCCAGAAGTAGATGTGTCATTTAAAAACAAAGAAATAAGATCATTATTTGCAGCTGGACCTTACTTTAATTTCAAGGGTAAACATTAATAAACAAGGTTGAGACTGTACATGACATAAGAAAATCAGTGTTTGCAGCTTGAGATACCGGTAAGTAAGAAAGGACTTGCATCCTTTTAGCGTTAAAGAGAAAGGAAGTTACATGAAGGCAAGGTACATACATACATACATACATACAGACATTGCAGCCAATCGCACACTCCATAGACATAGGGGAAACAAGAAAAGATACAAGGACACAGTTTTACATGACATAACTAAGCTAGCCTTTAATAATACCACAAAAACACAAACAAGGGTAGAACAAGAGAGCGATTTAACAACATTTCTCATTTTCTTTTCCAGATACAAAAAGCGGGGTAAAGAATGAACGATCGAAGCCGACAGAATAACGAACAGAGAAATAATAAGAGAAAAGAATTACATCTTTACAACATAGATCATAGTGGGGTGTAACAGATACGAAATCCTGTTCTTTTTAAAGTATCATACTTACATGGAGCTCAGTTAATGGAACTATAATCTTTCTTAGTCAAAATCACATTTTAGACAAAATTCTGACTGCGTATGGAAAAGCAAAGTAATCTGATTGGAATATTTATGTTACTCAAACCAAGAAACAAACAGCTGTGATACAATCAGGTTACTGTCAAATATTAACAACGGGAAAAGAGTTTACATTATATTACATGTAATTTATAACTACTTTGGCTGGACATAGTTACCCTATTTCTCTTTTCTGGAATGGTTTTGGTATGTTCTTTTTTCTTCTCCTCTTTTGTAGAGCTATTCAACAAAGATTTTACGAAGACTGAATGACTTCATTTGACATGAAAACGTTTCATCAAAAACATAGCCTCCATACAGAAACTGAGTGATGCTTTAGGGCGACATGAGAACCAATTATACTTCCCCCTAATCAATTTGGTTAGCAACTGATTTTCCTTCTAAAACAACAGATTGTGAGAAAAATCTATCGCTGGTACATGATAAATGATTTGATTTGCACAGATGGAACTTCTATGAATCATTTTGAAGGGATTAATTTATTTATTTGCAAGGACATTAATGTATTCTCCAATTATTCTTGAGATAGAAAAACTAAAATGGTTCTGATTCATTGCTTTCCTGAATTATCAACTAAATATAATGTACTAAAATTAACGAAAAATAAAAGAGTGAAAAAAGCAGGTTCCTTTTTTATAAGAAACAAACTTGGGGCGAAACATGCTTGTAAGATGGATATTTCACTATATCACAGGCACCCAGTATAAGAGTCAATGTTAAACACAGGGGTAAGATCGGATCGGATGAGAAGAGAAAACAAAAGAAGAACGAGGAAAGAAATTGCTTTCTGTCACAGTTAACATGTACAATCAAACATGATTAAAAAGAAATAACATGACAATCGTTTTCTTGCTTTCAAATCTACAACATGTACAATAAAACTTCAACAAACATTTTCCCCTTTCTGCACCTCACACTTAATGATACGAGGGGAAGAACAAACTTAATTACAACAAGCTGAAGGAACAACATGAGAAATAAAACAACAACAAGTCATGACATAAAACCCTTAACCCAACACTACTTTTAAAATATGAATGAATACACAATTGATGAATGATGCAACATTAATGCACTAAGAATACTACAACTTTTATACAATGTACAACACACAAGTAAAACCAACATGTCAACAACAGGTCATTTCTCGGGTCAAATGGTCAAAGGTCAAATAACACCAACATAGAACGAAGTAAGGGTGGGCTACGGTTTAACATTAGCAAACGATTCAATGTTAAGTTCCACATTTATTCAACGACTTTCCTTTGAAAACAAGGAAAACGGGAAACAAAACAAACATACTTCCTGGGAGTCCAGGTTGAGCCAGCATTAGACAACGTGACACAACGTGACACAACGTGACACAACGTGACACAACGCGTAACATGCTTTTTAACGGTAAAAATTGCACTTCATGGGCGTCTTGTTATAATCTTTCTCTGTCATCTCCATGGAGATTACATAATATGATATATTAGTCGATTAAAATCAAACATGTCTCAATTGCATAGGTTTCTTTTCCCCATCTTTCATTGGCTACACAACAGTAATATCGTTTTAAAATACAAGATTGCCAATGAACTCAACTACCAACATCAAAATAAAATAAAAATGATTTTGGTTTCAATGATCCCAACACCACATCAAAAACATGTCAGTATCCATGGAAACGAAACTTGTTTGTGACGATTCTGTAGAGAACTATCATGAAAACTAGTTTGTAAAAGGTAGAAACAATGAAGATTCATTTTTTGTAGTTTCCTTTAATAATAAAAATAAAAGTAGGTATGCATTTTGGCTTTAAAATTTGGTTTAAAAAAAACATTTTCTTTATATTTGCTGAATTGATCGAAATTTGTATCCTTTTCATCTGGACTACATTAGACCTGGAGTTCAAATTAAAATCTAATCACAAATTAAATCAAGGACATCACGTCATAAAACTTAACATCAATTGATGCTCATAGTACTTTATCTCTCCAGATCAAAATGATATCAAAGTCCATTTCAGAGTAATTAAATCCAAATCAATTTCTTAAGAACTTTCGATGAACCGACTGGTTTTTGGTTGAAGCAGGCAGTATCAGGGATACCAGTTGGTTTCAGCCGATGAGTCTGAAAAGCAACTGTCATGTTCGACTCGCACAGAAGCCTAAAAAAGTCTGAGATGGGAAGGTATCGGCGTCTGAAAACTGGCATCCCTGGCAGTAAGTACAACAGTTTGATTTTGAACGCTATCAAATCCTCACTTGAATTCAATGCTGAATATTGTATGCATAATAATGTACCATTAATCTTTATAACACTTATACCACAAAAACATTAAACTAACAATCTCTTTAACAGTCACAGAATATAATTGAATACAGTGAAATCACATAATACTTCTTTAAAGTTAGATTTATCTCAAAACATAGACTCTACACTTATATAGTCTTTTTAATAAACAACAAATGTTTGCATCCTTTTTTGTCATAAAACTCTGTACACGAAACGATATGACAGCAAATAATCTACATTCACGCACAACAGATGGTTCACAACGTTCTTAAGAAACAAAGATTTTATACTGGCATTCGTGTCCCGCTCATTCTACGAAAACAAAATGTGGATTTTGCTTTTCTTAAGTCACTTATCAGATAACTTTCAGGCAACTTTTTGATTGGATATATGACTAGTCCCATACTAAGCGTCATAGTTTGATTCTGAGACCTATTGCAATGCCCCAATCACGGTTTCCATTGATATTGTCATGGGTATAAGACTAATATACTATATGAAAACGGTACTTTTTGTCATTTTGGTATTATGAATGGTGGGGAATCATTTCATTACTGTCGGTGAATACATGCCGCTTTTAATCTTAGATATAATAAATTCAAATCAAAATCTAACTGAATGATTGTTAAAGTGCCCTTGTTAAACAAGTGAGTTTGACTGACCTATTACCATGTCTTCCTCTAAAAACCTGTCCTAATATTAAAACAAAGAGCGTAATTTGTCCAATTTTTATGAAAGTGAATGGTGCAAACTATACAACCCTGTATTATTGCAGTGATTCTCGGCTGAAATGCATCCATATATCCAATCATTATCGATTCTCTATTCTTGAATTAAAATTGGTGAGAAATTAAAAAATAAAAATCAGTTGATAAAATTCAAATTTTGTGCAAAGCACCAAAACACAATCATCACAATCACACAAAAATTGAAAATTCTTTGAGCTATGAATCACTTTTAAACTCCAGAGTGAATCTTGAATACATATAAATAGTACTTGCCTGGAAATAGATATTATCTTGGGTACAATTATGGCAGCAAATTGTTGATGTTAGGAAAAGAAAGAATAAACAATATCTTTCCATCATTTACAATTTTCTGATTACAATTTATTGGCCGATTGCTTACTACTATTCATGGCGGCCTGTGTCCAAATTTCGTTTGGTTAATATTCAAATAAAACAGTAGGATTTTTGCCTGGTTTGGGTAAAACTATACCTTTTCTTGGTTAGATAACATAACATGTTCTTTGTATTCTTTTACCCTCTTTAACAAAAATCTGAATCACATTACAAATACATATCATTTAGGATGAATCCTTCACAAATTCTAACACAGTAAGTTTACTCAATATGCAGAGGTGATGTCAAGATGACTGAAGAGCAATGGAGATAGCGCCCTCTCTTGTTGATTGTAATACAGTTTCTTGGTAAAGTTTCTTGGTAAAGTTTCATGGTGTTATAAACTGGAGAATGCTATGAGTAGCATCCACTGTGTGGAGAGGCAATATGGCTCTTACAACAGAACTCTCTTTTGTATAATGCTTCAACACTTAATATACCTGTCCTTAGGAGAGTATATAAAACTGTAGATCTTCAAGTATTTGTTAACAAGCAATGGCCATTACAGGACTTTGGTCACTGGTTTTGAACCACCAACCTGCAAGTATTATGTTACAGACTAGGGATAGTGAGAAGAAAAAAAATGCTGAACAAATTACCGCATATTTTCCTTACTACCCCATTCATTAAATAGTTGAGAAATTACTTCTTGATTCTCCATGGCAACAATTTATTTGATTATCTGATCATGTAAACATCACCTTGGTGCATTCTACCATTATTAGGTGCATTCTACCATTATTAGGTGCAGTCATCTACATTTCAACTGCATATTGAGTAAAGTAACATTTAATGGGGGTAACATTACATAATATCTCTTGTTTATTCTGCAAATTTAACACGGCAACAATTAAACTAGAAATTCAACACACTGCAAATACCATACTACAAGATGTCTGGATTGAGGAGAGTATTCAAAAGAATAACAATAAATAATCTTTAAAAAAATCACTGAAAAAAAACCTACACACTTTATGGCAATAATCTTTTGAACACCAATAATAAAACACACACAAAAACGCACTTAAATCAAACACTCTGTGTACCTTCTAAATGGAGGTACACGCTTATTCTTTTTAAAACTTGAAACTGGTATAATTATAAATAAATAATGATTTAAAACATACAAGAACTTTTATCACTTTTGCACACCCTGTTTTCAACAAACTTAATATCAACGTAAATGAGACCGCATAGTTTTATCACGCTGGGGAAATTCACATCAAACGATTATTATGATAATCATGATAAAATTGCTATTTTTTCAAACATTCAACTCCAAAAAAACACACAGGCTTGTTTTTGTTTCCGATTGGAAAATCATGTCACAAAGATATGAATGAACTACGAGAAAATGACTCGTGTACCCCTTAAAGGGACACGCAAGGGAAATGAATATAGAAATCATAACATTCCATGCTTTTGCACATTAAACTTGTAAACAAACAATACTACTAAACTGATGGCTTCAATGAGGACCTCATCAGTTTCCACTGAAGGGACTGTAGTCTCAGATTCAGACCCAATAAAATCTAACACACACGCACAAGCAAAAGTTACGCAAAAATGGTCAACTACGATCATGAAAATACTACAGATGTCGGTTAATCACCCATCTAGCTAAAGCCTCCCTGATTTTCTTTGTAATGAAGCGAGTCTGCTTTTCTCTCGTTACCAATCCTGGTTTTTAGCTTGATGATAGATGGATTATTACAAAGATTGATTGACGTTATGAGACGTTAACATGTTAAGAAAGCATTTACTTTATATACGGTCCAATGTGTTGGGATAAAATTGACAATGCGCAAGGCATACACCACATTTGAAATTCCAAATGCATAATAGATGTATTGTTTCTTAGGTTTTTTGTCTGCTTAGGACAAGACGATTTTGTGACAGACAAACAGACGATAGTTCGTTGAACTAGTCACATGATAAAATAGCAAACCGGTATGGTTTCCAGGGGCAACGAGCAAACGTTTACAGGCAGACGTCACATGACTTGGACAGAAGTATCGAGCGTTCTGATTGGTGGAAAAATAAAAGAGAAAGAAAAAAACAGAGACGGAAGAGAAAGCAGGGTTAGACAGTGGTACATTAACGTAGCAAAAAGTAAACACAAAGCGAAGATTATTTGAATGTCTATGATGTCAAAGGTCATGAGGTCAGAGGTCATGAGAGATTATAGGGTGAGACCCAAATGAGAACAAAAATGACATTAAAAGCGGTGATTACAACTGAAACGGAATGAAAACATATCGAAGAATAAATATGTAATAAAGGAAAATCACAGTGGTTGGTATAGTACCCGTTGTATGTCCCCTACGTACATGTACCTTTTGCCGTTCGAGACATAACAACAACAAAACAGGCACAATACCTCATGTGGAAAGATATCTGACCAATTTGCAGATGTACACAAATTTATTAAAAATTGAAATATTTAGAAGAAGAATACAACATTGATATTTTATTATCTACTTAGGTTTCAGTATGGACAGCAAGAAAGTCATGGAATACAAATTAACACACTAAAAGTACTTCAATCTTATGTCGACACACAAATTACAACAAGGAAATTATGTCCTATGGTCTCCCTAACCCCCCGCTCCCCCCCCCCCCCCAAAAAAAAAGAGACCCTCAAATAAGCTTTCACAATTCACTCATTGTTGAGCTAAAAATTTGCTTCATAATGTGGTTTGTTTTTGTCGTCTAGTTCATTTCCATCGATAAAGTAAATGAAAGCTAAATACAAAGCGCTAGATTTAACATAAATCAAAGTGGAAATGCGTCTACCCTCTAACTTCAACCTTTCACCAGGTGGAATATAATAATAAACACATTTTGTGTTTAGACATGAAACACAAGAATAATAACGACAAACACAGTTTTCTACGCCACAGCACACCAACACAGACTAAAAGCAGATGATAAAAGCTATACAAAGACAAACAAATGATAGAAACAATATATATTGAGATTTTAAAACAACAACCTGACGTAGCATGGATAAGAGGGGGGGGGGGGGTAGGGTGTGGTGTGGGGATTGCATCTCTGTAACCTTCACATCCCCCCCCCCCCAACAAAAAAAAGGGGGGGGGGGGGAAGGGAAGTATGAGCTCTGATGCTCCCTAATGTATTCCTCATTCATAATCTGTTTGTTATATATTCCTCTTTCATTATTCATTAATAATAATCCTCATTCAGTAAATTTTTTTTTTACTAGTTAATGTTTCCCTTCGTCAATTCAATAAATCAAATGAATTCCACATGAGCGCTATGGTAAATTGGTTTATTCAATTGGTTTCTGTTGTGAGGCCAAAGGTTAAAATCCATGCCTAGTATAAAATGGATTTCTAACAGGATTTAAGTCTTGAAAATGCACTGAGCTACCAAAGGCCAGTTATTAGTAGTAATAATGTCTCAAGCACCACTTTCGGTGGGCGGAAGCATACAAATCTTTTGAATTGCATAGAAGGTAGGGGTGTTATATAATAATGTGATATAGGCTATATAAAAACAGAAAATGATTCTTTTTGTTTACATTATTTCCTAAAAATGCCCAACAATTAAAACTGTGGAAGTTCTGTTCAAGACAAAGATACTGATAATGAATAAGTTTTCCCATTTTTTGCTAATATAAAACTAATAATAGTGGGTCCTTGTATAGCGCTCATGTCTGTCAGACTTGACAGAGACGGGAACATAAAAGTACCCATAACACAGCAAAACAATTAAGACTTCACACACACTGACACAGACTTCAACAAGTGGGGCGGGAAGGGCTACTTTACATCATAAGACTTAATCTTTCATGCAGATTTCATGTTTTTCAAATCTCAGACACGACACATCTAAAGCTTGACTGACATTTGAAACTAGTAGCTCTTCTCAAAGAAGCATTAAATAATTAACTAATAATATCTGAAACCAAACAGTGAGAACATATGCCTAGATTTAATTTAATTAAACTCTATTGTAATTCCATTAAATGTTCTAGAAAATATGGTAACCTTAAACTGCAGAAAAATGTACAAACTTCACCTACATGTAGTCCTGTAAGTAAACAATCTATTCAAAATTTAAAGAATGTTGTACCAATAAATAAAAACATTAAACAACAACTTCAATCTATTGGTTGTTTTTGTTTTTGAAATGAAAGTAACAAAGCATTTCTTCTGACAACTGACATGATACAGCATTCATTCATGTACACACCTATACAGTATATCATTATCATCCTTGCATGTATCTATTTTATTTAAGAAAAACATGTAAAATGTATATAAATACACCATACATAAGGCTTTCTAATCATGAGTCTACAATCAGTGGGAGGAGCAAATACTAAAACAGCAGGACAACTATTTACTTCACGTATCAACTTTGATTGATTGATTTTTTATGAGCTCCAGTGACGACGATTGCTCTGTTGTTGATAACCAACACCATATAAAAATAACGTCAGAGAAAACATCGCCAGCGCTAATGACATACTAGGGTTAGAAGTTAACGCACTACATAGATGGGTATCTTTCATGCTGTTTAAACTCTTTCATGCTGTTCACACTCTGGTTTTGCGTATATCCAGTGTTTCAAATAAGCGGGGATTACTGTGCAAGAAGTTCAAGTATACATCGATACTGTGATGCCGTAGTTACGTGTACAAATTCAACACAATATTTGTCGTCCTTAAAAAATAGTCTTACACATATTTGCAACATCAATGAAATTCATTTTTTTTCATAACTTCATTTGCTAAATATAGGCACAGAGGATAACATATTTTGAATTTTTCCCGAACAGTGATTTTCATGAATTCCTCATGTTATCCCTTTTGTTTACAGTCAGAATTTGTGTAGCATTAAATCAATCAAAATGTGCAATATCTGTGATTGGTTTCAAAGACATAATTTAGACCCATGCTATTGGTCAAGTGTAAGACTACTTTTTAAGGAAACAAAAACTAAAACTATGACTTAACTTATTAAAGCAAAACACTGCACAAAATACTAAACATAAAAATACTTTAAACAGCCAACAAAACAGTTACATTATCTTTACTATTTCAATAAACCGGTACATCTTACATAGGTAGTATAGAGATACAGATTTTCATACTCTAGAATATTGGTGTGGTGTTTTCAAGGACCAATTCATATCACACAAGCAACCAATCAGTGGGCAAGGCCCCATAGCATCAAGACAACAGAGATGCCATCAAACTGAGCCTTTAGCTTCACCCAATCAGGATCAAGTATTCAACTATGATGGATTTTGATTGGCTGATACAGGGATTACAATTCTGCATTCAATGACTTCAATACAGGATGCATGAAGACCCTGAATCCTGCTTTGGTACGCCGTGATTGGTCTATCAGCAGTATTAGAGACTTGGGCCCGTCTTATCAAAGTACAAACTGATCTGAAATGATCGCAAGGCTTTCAACCAATCATGGATACCATCACCTATTTATGCTAGGAGTTGCAATCAATTTGAACCAATCAGCTGATTGACCTTGACCCTGTCTTATAGAGTAGGTAATGATTAAAATTGATCACAACTTGAAGTCAATAACAAGTCTGTACATAAAAGACAGGCAGCATGTCTGATTTATTGGAAAGCTTACGATCAAATTTGATCGATCACATCATTTTGTAGGACAGGGTCCACCTGCTTTGCCAATCATCCATTCTTTAAAAATGAAAACAAATGTGATATCCTAGGAAGATCTCCATTCTCTGTATGATGCATGCAGGAGAAACCAAACTCATGTTCATTGATTGGTTGTGAAACCAACCCCATCTCTCCTCCACACTATACCCATTCACCCTAGCCACCCAGTTTACATGTAAAGTACTCACCTTTAGTACGGTTTGTTTGCCTCCTTAGAGCGCTTGAGCTGGACTTTTAATCTCTTTGTCCCGACTGAGAAACCGTTCATGGCCTGGATGGCTGCCTGTGCTGACATGGGTTGATCATAACTCACAAAACCTGAAACAGAGAGAGGGATTTTTTTTTAAATATGAAAAACATATATATTTGAAACTGAGCAATTGACAGGTACGTAGATTCTAGAAATAAGATTACTATACACTCAAATAGTCTGGAGTAATTGATTAAAAACAGTAAGTAATTAAACGCTGATACATGTACAACCCTACAAATTATAGAAAGAGAGATGTTGAGGAATGATGGGAGAGAGATTTTTTTTTTTTTTGGGGGGGGGGGGGAGATGGCGGATGACATCAAAGATTGATATATGATCTTTTTTTACAGAGTACGATGTTCTATGCTGAAAATTGCACTGTATTTTTTATGTTTCACTGCTTTTTTTTATGGAACGTGGAAATATGAACTTATAGAGAGAGAAAGAGAGAAATAGAAAGAAAGAAAAAGAGAGATAGAAAGAAAGAAAGAGAGAGAAAGAGATAGAGATAGAAAGAGAAAGAAAGAAAGAGAAAGAAAGAGAGAGAATGAAAGAGAAAATTAGAGAGAGAGAACAATATACTTACCGAAACATTTGCTGAGGTTAGTGTTTTTGTCGATGAAGACTTTTGCACTGAGGATTCCACCGTAGGGTGAGAACATAGAGATGAGATCTGTGTCCGTGTAATCTTGGGGTAGGTGGTATATAAACAGATTAGCGCCCTCTGGACCTACAAATAAAACAAGGTTTATACAGGGTTAAATTTAACGTCTTAAAGCTCAACTGCACTACTTATAGCTACTTGCGCCCTCTATATAGCAAACAATGCCTAATCGGTGCCTGTTGGTCCTTCATGATCTTCTTTTTCTTATGTAAATTGAGAGCTGATTTGATGAGATAACCACCTGTCAGTGACTTTGCACGGAGGTCTAATCCCTACTGGTCAAACTAGTACAGACGGGCTTTCAATGAAATGTCTTCACACTTATCACAAGATAGAGCTGGAGTCATTGAAAAATGTGGACAACTATTTGTTACATCTAAATCAAATCATATCGAGCAGCTTAGTGTGACGTAAATCTCAGAATTTAATACGGTAAACCTTGAAAATATCAACTTAATCAGATCGTAACTAAGAGGGAACAAGATATTTACCACAGAAATAGGTGTGTGGAATAAACTAAATCAAAATGCAGACAGCATTTTCTAGAATAGTAGTATACTTCATCACTGAAGGACTTAGTTCATTACCCCCCCCCCCCCCATCAAATCATGTCAACAGCATCCCATACCCCCACCCCACCCCCAATGAAATCATGATATCAGCCTCCTATATTACCTTTACCTTCTTTTTGCTTTTGGCCCGCTATTCCCGCCTGTTGCTGCTGTTGTTGTTGTTGGAAAGCGTTGATAGGACCGAAACCGTTGGGAAATTGCGCTGTAAAGTAGAGAATCATTACATAACAAAGTTGACGTGAAACTCAACAAAACTTGCTCTTTCAAAAAGGCGTCATATTATTTTGAACTCTCCTACGCCTTCAGGCACAAACATTTGCATTTAAGCAAAACTCCATGGGGGGTGTTTCACAAAACTTGTCATCAGTGACAAATGACAGTTTGTGAATCCTTGCTCCTGATTGTTTATCATCAGATTTGTCACTGATTTTTGTTATGTGTCTTTGACAAAAGGCTTTGTGAAACGCCCCCCCCCCAGGAATTGCCAAGCAACTAGTTGTTACTTTTTGCTTATCTTATATCCTATTTACTTTTTCCTGATGCACTTTGTTTCAATTTGTAATTTGTTTCAAATTGTTATTACCGGGGGTAGAAATTTATATAGCTTCACAAAAGCAACCATTTAAATAAACCTTGTATGTTATATGTATGTGATGACTACCACTACATCAAATGTTATTTGTAGTTACAGATGTATCATTGCTTGGTCATAGCCCATTAGAATGCATACCACATGTGTAAAATGATCCCTTCAACAACAAAATTCATCCCACCATTACCACCTCATCTACAAACAAAAGAAACTGCAGAATTTTCAAGAGGCCCAACATCCTTTCAAGTTTTGTTATGTTTTTAAAAATGTATTTTGCAGGTTATTATGATGAGTGCAAGATGAAAAGTCTTGTTTGTTTCTATTAAATGTTGTTCTTTGACCTGTTTTGGTTGTCTACTCATTTTCAACTTCATGGACCATTTGAATAATCCAATTATGTCTTCTGTGAACTTCAATCTTCTTGTTAGATTATGTTGACAACTAGGGTTTCCCTTATTAACATCAGCAAGGAGTCAGTCTTGCACTGCATGGTCCTTAATCCTACAAAGCTGCACTAGAGTGTGACGTCATACTGCCAAAGTTGTCGAGGTTGCTGGTTCCAAACAATTTTGTGCTAAACAATGGCTTGTTGATCGCACCAGCGCCATACACTGAATTCCCCCTGCACCAGTCTGTTGCTTGAATGTTTTGCAGGGAACCTCATGCGCAGGCTCTGTTGTTTGGAACCAGTAACCTGGACGACGAGCGGGTATTACGTTAGCACTTTGGTACTCTATAGCAGAAGTGTAATAATCCCTAAGCTACCGAGCTACAGCTTTGGGTGACATGTTTCATTTCTGGTGGCACCGGTGGGATACAATTACATACATCTAAGGAGCTGGTCAGATCTGAATGGTAACAATCATGATAAATTTTCCAAAATTGCTCCAGTGTTGTTTATGTTATAAAGGCATCGTTTAACAATGTTAAATCTGAGATGCATGGCCCTACGTGTCATCAGCGTCTGTGATATGGTGAAATATTGAAGCCCTACAAAAACTTGCACTTCAAAATGTTCATGAAGTGCCTCAAAAAAGTAAAAATCTTTGAGTGACTGGTTTTTGCCATAGTCGTTTTTCCCAATAGACTGTAGTGATATGGAAAAACCGGTAGGAAAACGCAAAGTTTTGTTTCAATTTCTAATCATAAATATCTCGATAATCAGACAGGCCTGTAAAAGTCATGGGGTTCCTGACTGACCTAAAGGTTTATAATCATCATTGGATCATGAGCTAAAAACAGGATTTTTGTTTCAGAATCTGAGACAAAGTTACCCAGTCCCTTACAACTTTGGGTGACATGTTTCATTTCTGGTGGCACCGGTGGGATACAATTCTATATTCTTTTGAATATTATACATCTAAGGAGCCGGTCAGATCTGGGGGGTGTTTCACATAGATCCTAAGTTGAACTTAACTCTAAGTGTGACTCAAAAATTATGGAGAGCCTTTTGTAGCCTTAAAATAAAATATATTCAAAAGCGAAAATTAAAGTATTTTAGACTTTTTATAAATTCCACATCAAGAACATGAATTCTACTTGAAAAATAGAAATGATTTGAATCAACATTTCATGCCTTTTGAAATAACTTTTCCAAAATATTTTCATAATTGCTAACAGCTTTCCATAATTGTTAAGTCCAACTTAGGATCTTTGTGAAACACCCCCCTGAATGGTAAAAATAATGATAAATAGTTCCAAAATTGCTCCAGTGTCGTTTATTTTTAAATGCAATTGAAATCAATTCTGAGGTTCCATTTTGACAATTTATACTAGTGAGCATCCTTCAATGAATTCTTGAATAAATCAGAATTTTTCTTTGATTTTTTTTTTTTTTTACAGAGAGACCTCAGTAATCTGAGAGCAATTTCACTCCATTAATGTGACGTCAGTTCAGATGAAGCTACGCGGGCAGTGTGCAACATCTTTCATTGGTCTTTTTTTTTAAAATGAGGTGGGACCAGTTTTATCCCTAACATTATACTATATCATATATGCATTTTTTATTTAATTTTTTATCTGACCAGCCCTTGATCTCGCCCTACATGAATTCAACATGAAACAAATTAATTCATATCGAAATTCTATAGGGTGGTTTTACTATTACCCTTTTAAAGAAAGAAAAGATATTTGTAATTTATTCAACATTTATTATATTCATGAGAATGTGAAATATCCTGGCAATATTTTCTTCCTTTTGGGAGAGTTTCTGGGTGTAAATTACATATTTTTCAAATAACTTTGCTATCTTTGTGGCAATTGTTCAGTAACCTATGCAAAACATACATTTTAAACTCCTCTCAGACTATTATAAAGTATATGATAAAACAGGGGTCACACAAATTCATTTTAATCTCCTTTCAATTAAGAGGTATTGGAAAATAAATATAGCCTTTTTAACCAACAAAAGAAGGAAAATTATTTGTTTTCAGCTCTCGTATTGGGAAATATATATAATTTGACTGTTCCAAACAACGAAAGGCACAAAAATAGTTGTGGCATAGATGTGTACAACAGATCATGACAAGTACATTACAAAGACAAAAATTGACATGGAAAAAACTAGTTTTATTTTGCTGCTGTGAGTATTGTGGTATTGACTGGACTGTGATTACATAACAAACCAAGGGATAAAACAGATATATATCTGCACAAATGACATAGAAATATACATTGGGTAATTAACAAGTAACAGATCGTTAGGGCCCGTCTAAGGGTTGACATTTAGGAAAGGCAATGCATTGAAACATTTAGTACAGAAGCTCTTGGAAACATCAAATATTGCAATATTATGTCATTTCCTGTCAATTGATTTTAATCAAGAGCAAATTTCATTCACAAAACATGTGTCAGAATTGATCAAACGAACTAGCGAGTGTTAATTGTAACAATGCAAAGGTTCGTTAAAACCTTCGTAATTCTGGGTTTAATAAAAATCACAGCAAACAATGCATGGTGGTTTTGAAGATTAAACAAAATTTGAAAAAACATGGATGTGAAGAAGAACAAACCACAACAAGCTAATCAAACCGAATGAACAATAACAACCAACTATTGAATATGGGGGTAATTTGGTTAGAGACGGGATGATATCAGTTAAACAAAACACCACAACACGACACCAAAGACTAAGCATGGGACTGATGGAGAAATTTCACTCTGTTTGGACGGAAACTGAGAATCAGACAAATACTGGAAGAAGGTGTTTCCACTTAACAGGATTAAAATGAGTGATTTCCATCAAATTTAGAGAGGGGGGCAACAATATTTAGTATATATGAATTTTGCATTCCTGGGTTTGGTTTTCATGCATCTAGATAATCTTTTCAGGATATTTGTGGAGTGAGATATATAGGGAAGGAGGATTGTTTCCCTATGAATGTTCAACACATGATTATAAACATGGACGACAAATGGAATTGTATCAAGGAACATAGAAATGGGCGGAAAGAACATGGATGGTTCTAAACAATATTTTGGGCTCACCTAAAACCAAAATGGGGGAAATAAATGCAGTTTTGTTTTTATTATTACAAAGACGAGGTCGAAGGGGGAGGGTGAGAAGAGGGGTTGAAGAAAGATAATGCCACAATTATTTCTTTTAGTTTTAACTTAGTATTCCCATGGTGTTGCTAGAAAATTGTTCCTGTCAACACTAAAATCAAGGTGTTTCCTCATGTCTAGTAATTCAGGCTTTGTTTGAAATATTTCTGGCATCCCCCACCTATGAAGAATTTTTTACACCAAATACAAAAGTAAACAAAGTTAGTGTTACATTCAAAAACATAATTGGTGCTTGTCAAACAGTGGTGATTGAAATAAATGTTCGTGATATCACACCAATCGTATTGCGCCCCTTTATCGCAGAAAGAAACACTTGAATAATATTAGTTACTCGTGTACACCTGTTTTTGCATGGAGTTCAAATGAAAATCTGTATTGTTTCATATCTTTACAGGACTATAAAGATATCATTAAAACAATTGTAGGTGTGGTTTGTTTTCTGTGTATCTATTTGATATGAGAAATATGATGAGTTCAAATTGTAGTGTTCTGCATAACTATGATAGTAGCAGGTAAAACAAAACAAAAATCAGAAATTTTCTGTTAATTTCTGTTTTTATTTAACTTGAGGCATGAGGCAAAACGTGTTTTGTTATGTTTTGTGATTTTGGGGAGGCAATATCTATGAAATACAACCTTTTTACAGGCGGATTAACTGAAAAAAACTCAATTTAAAGCTTTTTTAAAGGTATAAAAGACCTTGATTTCCTGTGTTTAAAAAACTATTGTTGTGTATTGAAAGTATAAAATATAATTGTTGTTTACATCTTTCTCTGTCAAGAAAAGAAAAACATCAATTTTGGATGATAATGCTGATATTGTATTGTCCCTTTTCTGATCATAATTTAACTGTATGAAGTTGGGGTGATATTGTGATGTATTGTATCTCTCAACTTTTTTTTCTATCAGTAAAGTTGAGCGGGATATGATTGTATTTTGTTTAATATTTTTCACTAATGTTAAGAGAACTAACCAGTACATAGTTATCAGGACACCTATATTTTAAATCCCTATTTTTTTCTCAGAATTGAAATAAGAGTATTATTGTAAAAATGATTTATTAAAAAGGATAGACTATTGACTGATGTTGATATAAAAACCTGTGTAACAGTTCATATGTTGAATCCCTAATCTCTTCTATGAATTAAGAAGAAATGTAAAAAAATAAATATAATTAGATATTTTTGTTTGATTATTGACAGACCATTAACCAACCTGTGTATTGCTGGATTCCAGAATATGCTTGCGTCAGGGCGGTTAGATCAATATTAGCTGTGGGGGCAGTTGTGGGCCCTGTGCCCGCCAAACCGGCCGCCGTGCCCAAACTACCGACCCCGGCTATACTGCTCGGCAGCCCAGTGCCTGATCAGGTCAAAGTTCAGGTCACACCAAGGGTGAAAGTTGAAAGGTCACACATCATGGTGGTTTGGGAAAAAGACAGCAAATTTTGGGATGGTGTTTAGAGAAACTGCATGCATTTTTTCCACTTTCCATTCAATCTTTGTTTTCTTTCAAACATTCTTTTCTTCCAAGTCATAAATTGTGAGGATGAAATGAAGTTTCCAGCAAGTCAAAAATGGGAAAGATTCCATACAAAGAAAAGATTCCCAAATGATGCATGAGATAGGCAAGTATAATGCATAGAAAAGTTGGTCATAAAAACATGTGTGATTGTATCCCTTCAAAACTTCACATGAACACGGCAAAATTCCCATCGAGTGCAGATATTTGTTTGTCCGTTTGTTTGTTTGTTTGTTTGCATTTTTGGAACATTGATTGTCGGTTTCTTCAAAGCAAAGAGCAGGGGCTTTCCCCAAGATGAGGATGTTAATTTAGAGCAAAACGAACATGATCAAACTATAAAACACAAAAGAAATTTGAACGTAAGACAAGATTTTCTACAAAACATCGCTATCTAGAAAGCTAGGATGATATTCAAAAGCTGTGTGATGATGGTCGGTGAATTTTAATAGGTGCTGTCAAAGAAATTTCTATCACACAAACTCAAAAACATGGTTGATTTACAACGATATATTAACAACCGACAAGACAACTTTAAAGAAAAGTATTCCATGACGTATTTGGAACACACGGAAAAATAAAAATAAAAGGAAGATATTTGTGCAGGTGTACTTAATGAGACAGCCTACACAAAAATTGTATTGTCGCAACAAACAAACAAACAACTTTCAACTGAACAATTTTGGACAAACTTTTGTGCTAGAATTTGTTAATGAACAAGAAGTTACAAACAAACAGAAGATCTGAACTTTTTTCAATTTTTTTCAAAACTAGAAATTCATTCTGCGAGCCAATTGTTGATGGATTTTTGTGTTTTTTGTAGAACCGTATACCCTCTTCATGATACAGTTTTAAAGGGATAAATCACGCAAAGGCTGAATATAAATAATTAAAAGAAAGTAACATAAGGGAAGGGAAGGGTGGTATGAAAAAAAAAAGGGGGGAGGGGGGAGGAGGGGGGTGGTGCTTTGGTATCAATACATGGTATTCATTCATAGGTTTCATTCAGGTTTGTAACATACAGGCAACTTCATTGAGGATAAAAAAATGAAAGGGGAGGGGAATCAACATACTGTACATAGACGTTTCAAATAGTGGTTAGGTTTACATCAAAACAATCTGGTTTGAACAGTGGATGGGGAAATGAAGGAGATTCAATCACATAGACATGTACACGGATATCAAACAAAGCAGAATACATGATTAGATGGTAAGAACATGTCTCATAAAGTGGACCCATATATGAACGGATAACTGACTTTGAGAAACAAATATTCCCTTATTTTCCTCTTAAATATTTAAAAAATTCAAAGTCAACATGAATGGGATTAATTAACAATGTATATTTGACATGTTACGAAAACAGTAACCATAAAATATTGTAAAACATTGGTATATATATATAGGAGGGAGAGGTGCATATGGTTTAGCATGGCACTAGGTGTATATAACTATACCAAGCTGCAAAATGCACAGATTGCGTCTAGCAAAAAGAAAGTTACAAAAGTTTGACAACGATTAATTATCCTTGCTCTACTGCTGTAAGCTTTAGCATGAAAGAGAAAATGTCCTTACTTTCAGAGGGTATGACATAACTTTGCTATCTAATTTTGCTTGAAGAGATTGTTTTGGAATTTGATGAAGGTCCCCTTCACTTTGACTGAAAATCCCTACAGTACAGTAACCCTATCTATATTTAAGCCACACAAGCTAAGACATGACTTTCTGAACAAGTTTTTTAAAGCAGATAAAAGAGATCCCTGTTTCCATCTTACTTTCGTACAAAGCTGTAACTATCAATCAAATTTGTGTTTTGTTGAAATGACCTCTAAAGCAATCTTATCATCGTTTTCATATAATCATAGGTCCTAAAACAACTATGTTAATTTCATTCTTTCTATAACAAGGCCCTTTCTGACTTTTAATATTAACATTTCTTCAAATTTGTATTCATTGACTCATTAATAAGATGCTTCCATACTGATACTAAACAGCCATAAATTTTATAGGAAATTCTTTGCAATTTCATTCTGCTATATTCTCCTCATAACAATCAAATTTACCTACCGGTATGCCATCAAATAATTATTCACCTGAAAAACTTTTTTTTTTTAAATGAACAAATGCAATTTAGATTCAAAAGAATAACAGATGGTGGGTAGGGTTTAGAGAAGTGTGCAAATTGTTCAGTCAAGCCATGAAAATTTGACAGTTTTATTATTATCATCTTATCTTTGTATGTGTTTGATTATAATTAAATGGGAAGAAATGTTGGCTTGAGTACCTGAAAACACAAAGCATAAGATGCTGGGTAGGGCATTATTAAAGTACTGATGGAAAGATAAAGATTGGACAAACAGCTGAAGTTATTTTCGGAATAGAGTATATATAAAGCTAAGAGGAAAAAGGGAATATCTCCTACGAGTAAACGCGTATCTGGTTCTAACAAACAAAATCATGCCTTAAAAGTCATTAATCAAATACCAGAGTTTTAATATACTTTTTTCTTTCCTTTTCAAGTCTTGTCAGTTGAATCTTAGTACATTTAATTCATTTTTTTTTTAAATTGCAGGATTAACTCTCTCTCTCTAGAGCTAGAAATTCTAAAAAAAAATTCTTCGGACAAACAAACACCTCTATCGCCCTGAGACCAATGCAACCCAACCAGTGAATAGCAACACAATAAAAAATAAAACAATAAAACAAATAAACATAAAGGAAGAATTGCAGGCAGCGAAACAAAACAAAACAAAATGAAATCATTCCAGGTTTGTCAGGTTAGTGTTAGTTTAACGCAGGTTAACACCACATACCAGCTAGTCCTTGTAGTCCAGCCGTTAGTCCCGTCATACTTTGTGTCGTGTTAGTTCCTGCTCCTAATAGGGTAGGAGAGAACAGAGATAAAGATGCAGTTTGAGTACTGGCTTCATGAAACTTTTCTTTTGAGAGCCAGAAGCGTGTTAACTCTGTGATAAAGTTAGTGAGATTAAAGCTATTCTTGAGCTCTGGTACGGGAATCATATTTTTAGAGAAAATTGCTATGATTTAATCCTGCAGTAGATTGTTTTTTATTTCACTGGTTCATACGACCAAATGCACAAAACATTATTGTGCACCATCTTCTATAAAAATCACAACTCCCATTTGAAAATAGTGACCTGTGTTATAAATACAAGGTGTTGGACCTACTTACCCTGATTTTGCTATCTTTCTATGCTCAGCCGCTATACATTTTCTACCAAAATTGTTTGGCACATGTCATTCATTTGTAACCTTGAACATTCAGTGTAAGTTATGTTGGATTCTGTAAGAATTTAATTTGTATCATTACCAAAACTTAAGTTTATCTTTAACACCCTTTTGGCTCAAAACAGACAATACAAAAGAAGAATTCAACAGCTGAGTGCCAGAAAGGCTTTAGCTTCCATATACTATAACATGGAGTCAATAATAACCTTCTCACTTTAAAGATGAAGTCGAGTTCTAGTCATGTGATTGCATTGTGAAAGAAACATTGTGGAATCAATCATAAAAGGTTGATCATCTAGCATATAAGTATTCGTGTGTATTGCAAGGTTCTAGAATCATCAAAATGATAAGAATTTTGGCCAAGTCTTGGTAAAGTTACAAGCAATGTACACAGAAAGATGTATATGGGACTACACAAACACGTGGCGTAAAAATCCGTTCCGATTTTTACGATGTTACATGCCATATTTAGAATATGAAAGCATTTGAAGAGCCATGCTTTCCATGGAACATGTTTTATCTGATGTTCTTCCACGTTTGCATGATAACAATAATGACGCTCACAAATTATTTTTCACCTCTTCCCAGAACTCAACCTTCTCTTTAAACAATTTAAATGCAGAAAAAGACATAACCTAGAAGCACATCACACAAAAGGCAAATGCTTAAAATCCTTTAAAAAAACACGTAATTGAACAAAACAAAATCATATACCGGTATATTTTCCTGAACATATAAATGTTCAAAACACTTTAAATAGAGAAACGAGGACTGAAAAGGAAAGCAGTCTTGATAGATAATTAAGAAAATACAAGCAGGATGATGAGCTTAATCATATAAGAATCAAAAGTTGAACTGGGAATACCTATTTTATCTGTTGAGAAGAAGGGCATTGCTGTAAAAGGGGTAAAAAGGGTAAAAGGGATAAAAAAAGGTAAAAGAGTGAAGGAGAGTGCAAAGGTTTGATGGGCATATTATAACTGAAAGATTGTAGATGAGGATAACAGATCAACCCCACTTGGTCAGACTATGCGTTTTTATTTCAAAGAAATCATGAAATAATAATAGCTTTTAATACCGAGTTTCAATATTAATGACACATTGATTATTAAGAAATGGTTGTGATGGTGCTATAGAGGAAGGGGAAGGGTAAAGGAAGGGTGCAAAATGCATTTGTCAAATAATAATCAAAAGGTGCATCGAGATGTGCTGAAAACAAGATTACAGAAAGTTTATAACATACCGGTAAATGGTAAAGAAGGCTATTATGTAGTACTGACCACTTAGAGTTACAAACTAAAATGAAGGAGGGGGGGGGGGGGGATGTAACAAAAAGTTAGATGATGGAAACAGAATATGAACAAAATATCAACACATAGAAAAATGATGACAAAGGGGGACAGGAAAAATAAATAGATCTAATAAAAGAAGAAGAATTGAGAGTGAAATTGGAAAAGAAGAGGAATATTTTTGTAACTGATTATCACAGGAGTGAATAAGAGATGACCAACAATGACACAAACATGCATGAGCTATTGATGGAGATGGTGGTGATGATGGTGATGATGATGAAGATAATGATGATGAAGATAATGATGAGATAATGATGATGAAGATGATGCTAGTGATGATGAATTGGATAACAATGAAGAGGATGGTGGTGATGCAGGTGGTGATTATGATGAAGATTGTAATTATGATGATGATGGTAAAAAGATAATCAATGAATATGATAAATACTTAGTGGTTTTTCTTATGTATTTATTTATGTATATGTATTTATGATCTGTTTTATGTTTTTTAAACGGACTTGCTGAAAAGCAGTCTTTTTAGGCTGATGTGAGTTTAACCGTGAATAAATAAATTCAATTCAATTCACTTTGATGTGAAAATAGTCTTGATAGTGGGGACTAGCTAAAGGTATCACTTAAGTGCAAATGATTTTTAAGGACTAATGGATGATGACGATGATGACACTAATAATCAACATTTGCATTACAAGTATAAAGGGAAGGGTTAAGAAAACTGTGATACAACACAAATTGAATTTTGGAGAAAGAAAAGAGACAACAAAAGAGAAGAAGTATGAATGAAATCTAATCGTCAGAAAAAAATATAAGACAAAACAAACAACAAATATGAAACAGAATAAAAATAAAAAGAATAAAGCTTACAATATTAAACATTAAAGCCTGTAATCTACTTTTAAAAGACAATGAATTTTGTACGTCATATGACGCGTTTTTACGCGTTTTTTTACAAACCTGGTTTGTAAAAACGCGTCAAAACGCGTCAAATGACGCACGAAAACCAAGGTTTGTCGACAAACCTCCTTTGAGAATTCGGGCCAATGTGTTTTATTTTGTATGTTTGTTATCTTTGCTTTTCATTATGCTAGGAATGCTTTGGGAACTACGCTTGTACAAGGCACAAGGGCTTTATTTATATAGTTCCCCTTTTCATTTCTAAATTTGTTCATAAATTGTTTTGTATCTTTTGTATCAATGTAATATTTAACTGAGAATGAAATAAATGAGAATTGAATTGAATTTGTTACACATGAATTAGGGTCTACTGTCAGGTTTAATTGAGTTAGTAGATTACAAGCCGAAAGGTCTGCATATACACGGTGTTAATCGGGAGCATAAATTAATACAACAAACACTGACATAATGCACAAAACAATGAAAGCACACACACACAAACAAACAAACAACAAAGTAGTGATTTTGATTAAAACCTTTTGGTAATCCTCTGTATCCTCCTAGTGATGGGTTTGACCCCATTCCAGAATGACCTGTTTCCAAGTTTTGATTGCGTTTAGAGGGTTTTTGGTATTTTTGAGGTTGCCAGCGATAGAATTTAAGAGGGAAACGAGAACAAGGGGAAGAAAAAACAAAAACAAAACATGATCAAATTGATGGAAAAATATATCCTTTTAAGCAAGTACAAAAGACAATAAAGAGAGGTTTGTAAGTAAATATATTTCTCAATGAGGCAATGTAAATTAGCAATGACAGATTTAGGTATTAATATGCAAACCAAGATGCAATGAAGCTTAGTATATACAGTCGTCACATTCTGTCCCTTATTGCATAATTATAAAATGACATTTTGAAGCAAAAATGATTTAGAAAAAAAGAAGCATGAGTGCTTCTTGGCTGAAAATATAAATATAGAAAGATAGAGTTTAGTTTAAATCCTGCTGATCAAAATGCAATTAGATGATAATGTCATCCCGGTATTAGGCATGGTTAAAATGAAAATGAATTTCTACAGGAGCCTAATTGGGTTTGAGTTGAGGGGAAATAAGATTTTTTTTAAAATTATGCCAATGTAGATTTATTATTTTATGTATACACTAATGCCAGTCAGAATGAGAAAAGTTTCCAAGTCTATATCAGTAACATCCAAAAACAAGATTTATCTGCAATTTACCTTCATTTCAACCTCAACTTGTTTATTTCATCAAGTTCTATATAAACTGACAATAAATTGTACAGATAACAAGTATACCTATTTCTCATTAAGAAGTAACAGAATTCAACCTCAAATTATTATTTTCATCAAGATTCGTCATTCAAACTAAACAATTCAGTATTAAAAACTAATCATTGGTAAAAGTTTATTGACAAGAATTTATTCTTATTCAATGATTTCTGATACACACATGGGGTTAAAACGACACAAAAATAATCTTTGCAAAGAAACTTAAATCGATAAGATAAGAAAGCAATTTTTGGTGGGTTGTGACTTGTAATCGGCTCCAGGATAGAAGTGTACATGCTCACATGATCCTGTAAGGAAAGGTTAATCATTAGTCCATGAAATATAACATGCAGTAACCATCCATATATGAGGGAAAACATGTGTGCAATATATATCATATAACACAGAATGCATGAACTAAATATATTGCAGGATTATATAATGAGGATGCGACACATCACATGCATTTTTGATGATGGAAGAGTATACATGGAAGGATGCGGAACTAGAATAGAAGCAAGGATGCAAAAATGGTTATGTGCAACATTATGTAATATTAATGATGAAAATGCGTATTGTTATAACATACATATGTAGCAAGGTTTCCTGGATATAAAGAGAGGCTTTTGTTTGCTCTTTTTCTTATTAAGCTAGATAAAAACATGTAGAAAGATTCAAGAACGAACAAGAAACAGATGAAGGAGAGACATCACAAACATGGTAAAAGAAAAAGGCACATAATATCTCTCATAATTCAATTTTATCACATTCTATTCAAATAAAATTCACTTGCAATGCATAATTGGATGCTGTGATGAATTTGTAATTAGTGCTGACCAGAATTCTTTGAATTATATTGTCATTTTGCACATGTCAAGAAAGTTTATATTAATTAAAAAATAATTTGGTCTTATCGCCCAGGATAGCCAAATCACTATCATTACTGCTCTTTCTGTGGGCATTGCAACATAGCAAAGACTAACCAGAACCCGTTACTTTTATTGCTTTCTTCTTCACCAAACTGTATCTAATTTTTAGTACTAATATTGTGTTATTAAAATGCTTTGGCTTTAAGATATGTGGCCTTTGGGAAGAGGGTCAATATAACATTTGAAAACGTAAATATAAAACATAGATGAAAGAATGTTAGACATGCAACATATCCCGTGCAGAATACCGTTAGCTAAGTGAACATAAGGAGTTAGAAAAACAATGGAAACATAGAAGAAAAACTAGAACATATATTTTAATATCCTTTTAATAATGACAGTTGATTAACTACTTCCAAATTTGACAAACTTTCCAGACAAAAAAAAGGAATTCTTCATCAATTGATCTGCTGCTTTTTTGACAAGATTCAAAAGTGACACTTTACTGTCAGATACTGTAATTGTTATTTTTTTACACCATTAAGTTCAACTTCTGTACGTATTTTCTTTCTAAATTACTGCTATTTTATCCATTTTTATGAACTGAGAATTTCATTTCATCATTCTCATAGGTGGTATGAATGTTACAAAAGAAAAAAAGTCTTATCCCACATCAACCATAACTCCCAGATACATAGAGAAGTTAAGAAAAACATTTATTAATCAAAAGAAAACGAGGGAAAGAAAGAGATATTAAAAGCAGAGAACATTTGCCAGATGGAGTACAAAGAAAGAAGATGAAACAATAACAAGCAGACAAACAAAGATGCACAAGAACAGAAAAGACAAACAAATACACAAAACAAAGAGGGAAAAAATAAAAACACCTCCACCTCCATCCCCACAAATGTATAAGAACAACAAACAAAACAAAACAAATATACATTCAAATAAATTGAGTTTGCCTTCAGAGAATGCCTTCCCATACCAGCGAAAATAATATGGCACAAACACGATACATAAAACTACTGACAATTACAATGTACACGGATAGCAAACAAAACAACAAACAAAAGGAGAAAGAGAAGAGACAATACACCTGTACTTGTTTGTAGATTCTGTTGTAGGCCGCTATGTAGGCCAGTAAATTGACATGCAACAATAAAACCATACAAACCATACAGACAAACAAACAAACAAACAAACAAAAGGAGAAAGAGAAAAGACAAGACACCTGTATTTGATTGTAGATTCTGATGTAGGCCACTATGTAGGCCAGTAAGACCAGCAACCAGTGAATTGGTATTAGCAGCCTGTGTCATAGTAGAAGCTGTAGTAGCAGTTCCTCCTGTTTGGAAAACCAGAGAAATAACTAGACAACACACAACAACGACAACAGTCAACAAAGCGATTGTGACATCATACTAAGCGATTGTGACATCATAATACTACACAAGGCAGGATATGGTGATATAAGTGCTATCAAGGGAGACTAGATTTACCTGGGCCCCGTCTTACAAAGAGTTGCGATTAATCCAAATCAATCATAAGTCCTCCAATCAATCACAAGTTTGGAGTCTCCTATCTCTTATGTACATTGTTGCGATTGATATCAACTCTTTGTAATATGGGGCTCAGGTCTTATTTGAAGGGTGAAGTTTAAAATTTCACAATTCATTTTTTTATTCTAACTATAGAATTATTTTTTAACTCTTTATTTGCTTTTGTTGGTGAATTGCACAAGCATTGGGCTTCCATGGTTGACTTTTCTCACACATACAATGTGTATGTATAGGAGACTCCAATTTGTAGTGGATAACGAGCTAGAGAATCAGGTGGGTCAGGTGCGGGTAGGTTGCAGTACTGTGAAGTATAGTCTGGGGTGGTTTTACATTCTACAAATCTGACAAATATATGTACCAATGGAAAAACAATATTTGCTATTACAAGTTTGGGGATCTTTACAGGGGATAGCTAAGAATATTGAAGTACAAACATGCATACCATACAAAAATGAAACATTAATTATTTACAGTGAGCAATATATCGGGGATCACCACAAAAGCAACAATTGAATCTGATAAAATCTGCACATGTATAGGTTATGCGCTCAACAAGAAATGTGCACATTGGATGACATGATCAATTTCAACAAATAATTCCTTGCAAATAGTGGGGCTTTGGGAAGAGAATATGTCAATGAAAAATTGAACACACAAAAAAATAAGTAATACTTGAATTAAATACATTTAGGTACATGTACATTACACCTTCAACGGAACACAACCAATGTTTGGTCAGAACAAGACACATCTTCACACGCTTTATCAGCAAAACAAATTTTAAGGCAGTTAATATTGCATATGGCATTAGGCAGCTACGCTTTCTGTCCCTGATGACGCCACTAATCATCCCTCCACCCTGGAATAATCTACCCCCCTCCCCCATCCCTGACAATAGTCCCTGAATATAATCCCTCTATGGTTGTCCTCCCCACTTGGCATTCATTTGCATGTTAAAGGAATGCTGAAGTTAACTGCTGTAGTCAGTCAGGTCATATGGGAACGACCCCTTAAAGAGTCATCAACGAAGCCCGATGTAGGAACATATCAAAACTTCATACAAAATTAACGATAGTCAACATACGGTGTGGTGAAGTGGGGATGCAAGCACGCATGGGACTAACCGTGAACTGACTGAGAAATGACTGATTAGCAATAACATGTGAAGCACAATCATAAATAACAAGCTGTGTTTAGAGAGTACATGGTTACCATGGGAACGAATCATGGTTTATTGATGAAAAGGCCATGTTGCAATGGGAAAATATAGCTGATTAAAGATGGAAGATGTCCGGTATGTTAGACGCAATGTTGAATAAACATTCAAGCTGAGCCGTGGCAGTTCTTTCATTCAGTTCACCATGTCGAATGTGAAAGGGGTTTATGGTGATGGAGGAAAATGTCAAGAGCGACTCGTAGTGAGGGCTTGACGATGAGAAATGCAAGGTTTAGAATGACTGCAGGGTTTCATGGGTACTCACAGGTAAGCAGCAGTGGAATGGAAAATGGTTTATGAAAATGTAGAAAGATGAACAGATTATTACAAGAGGTAGACTAAAAGACAGATGCAGAAGTGAGAATAGAGAGACTGACTGACTGAGAAACAGATGGATGGAGAAATTGAAAGGAGATATTGAGAGAAAACTGAGCAGAGAGGAGCAGAGTGAAGCAGAGTAGATAGAGAAAAAAATGTGCACAACTGGGTGAACTATCAAAACTGTTAATTTGCAGCTGATGACAGACGTGGGAATAATGTTAATGGGTGTCAGCAAATGAGATTCTAATATGAAATTATCAAGGGTTGAAAGAGAGAGAGAGAGAGAGAGAGAGAGAGAGAGATACAGAGAGAGAAAGAGAGAGACAGAGACAGAGACAGATAGACAGAGACAGACACAGAGAGAGAAACAGACACACAGAGAGACAGAGAGAGAGAGACAGACAGAAAGAAAGAGAGAAAGAAAGAGAGAGACGAGATGAGAGAACATGGTGATAAGTGTAGACTCAAGGGGGAGGGGGTGGTGCCACACATACATGTAATGTAATAGGAAGTGTCGAAATATTGATGTCTAACGGGACTGGCTGACATATATGAATGAAGCTAATAGCTACGCTGTCTCATTGACGAGTGTATCATTGCATGGTGATGATATCTCCACACTACATATATTAATTTGAGGTCTATACTTGTTATAGGTGTAGAGTTGGCCCTTTGGGGGATCGAGGATGTCTTACAGACATGATGCATAGACCAATAGTTGAATGAATGATGGATGATAAATATATGAATGAATGAGTGATGTCTGACTTACTGAATGTATGAGTGAATATGAAGAATGAAAACGAATGACGAAAAAAAAAGATAAACGACTAGTCAAATTAGGATAGAAAGAATGAACATGAATAAAGAAAAAAATGAATGAATAAATGAAAGCTTGATTGACGAAGCAATAAACAGTCCAAGAACAAGATAGTTCATGACCATTTAACCATAACATGGCCCCTCAAGAAGGCCTGCCTGTAAAAATCAATTTTTTTGTTTCCCTTGAAACGCTGCTCATATGAAACCAGTATATAAGGACCACCTGCCTATAGAGACCGCTTTCTATGTCTCCTTTGGGCGGTCTTTCTATACAGGTGTATCATTCTCATCATGCCTATACCAACCTGTTGATCCGGGTGTGACTCCCATAATGCTGTTTCCTTGTGCTGCTGCTAGTAATGCTTGGCTCTGAGCTAGAGCGTTCTGGCCTTGACCACCCGTACTGTTCTGCTGCTGGTTGACCGCTGATGCTAACGCCGCTAGCTGGGGCATCGTCAATGCTGTTTGACCTACAGGGGAAGATGAATATTCATGTCCTGGCATGAATATAAAACAGAAGAAATGGTGGTTGGTCAAGAGAGAGGTGCAAAGGGTGGAAGGTCAAAGGGTGGAAGGTTAAAGGTTGTGGGTGTAAAAGGTCAAAGTTTAAGGGAGTTGAAGGTAAAAGGCCACAGGTTTGACCTAGATGTAAAATGTTCAACTGTGAATATGAAAGAGAAGATATGCTGGTCGATCACAAGAGAGGTACAAAGAGTGAAAGGTTAATACTGTCAAAGGTCGCGGGGTCAGAGGTCAAAGAGGTCAGGGACAAGGGTGTGACCCAGATGGAAAAATGAATGTCCTGTAATGAATATATGCACAAAAGAGATGGTGGTTGATTGGTCACATGAGGTGCATAGGTTGGAGTTCAGGGGTGTCAAAGGTCAAATGATTATGAGGTCAAAGGTCAGATGAGGTCAATGGTCCTACAGGGTAAGGAATCACATTGGAGGAGGAAATGAAAAAGGTGGTTCTAAAGAGAAGTGCGTTAGATGGAGGGTCAAAGACTACAGGATGAAGGTGTCACAATTTTCAGGTAAATGAGCAAATATTGTATTTTTTAACTGGCTGGCTCAAGGGTTGTTAATAACTCACTAATACTGATAATGAAAACTGGAATGATCGATCATTCCCCTATCGCTCCCACCTTGTCTACGTGTAAAAGGCACTGAAAAGCAATTAGCCCCAGTCTTGTTGGAATCACCTGGTGGGCAAATCTCTTAGGAAAGACCTCGATGATAATATCAGTCAATAATTTTTTCCCTTTTGATGTGATGTCAGTTTCCCAACCCATTGTGCTTGCTTGACAGACCACCACCAATTTCATCATACAGATGTGCTTACTTTCATCATTATCTTCACATTATATATGAATACAGTTTATTGCTATTGTTGAGATGTGACCTGGCCCTTAGGCCTAAAAAAACAATGTTGTATTGCCCTTTGTGACCGACCCCAAAATCTTGAAATCTATGGTCGGCTTTAAAAAAAAAGATTTTTAATTTTAATTTTTTTGGAAAACAAATGTATTTACCGGTAAAGCTTTTAAAACTGAGAAATATCAGCCCAAAGAGGGAGTCAACAAACAACCAAAAAATAAAAAAGGAAAGGTTTCTGACCAACAGACCCATGTTTTGGCACCTAAAGGGCAATACAACATTTTTAAGGCCTTATTTTATCGTCCATTCATCCTGATGATCTTACCTGGTAGTTGTAGGTTGGCGAGGTTTGACACGTTGCCCATCCCTCCTGTACCGCCTCCACCACCTGCTGCTGCTGCTTGCTGGGCTAACTGCAAGAATGCATTCTGCTTTGAGGACACGGGGGAAGGGGGACACAACAAAAGACAAAAAGGGGGATAGGAATAAAACCGAAATACTGTGGTGAACTTGTGACATTTTGATTCTGTTCTTTTGCAGACATGCTCACACAGAAATCATTCATGCACAGTCCTACAGTGTACTATCATCAATGTAACCAGCTTCCATCGGCCAATCAGGATTGAACTTATGATAGCTTGATCCCCATTGGCCAATCAGGATTGAACTCATGATAGCTTGATCCCCATTGGCCAATAATTGGGAATTCCCCTAAACACAAGCCAATCAGGATGCAATAATTGACAGGGCTCATAACACAAATTTGAGATTACCATTTTAAATTTTAAACTATTTGTAACATCTCTATTATTACATTGAATATCACAAACTGTTAAAATAATTTATCTCTGATTTTTCTCAAATCGAAATGCAATCATGGTCGATTGTTTTAAAATATTTTAAAGAAATGAGTATAGTTTGTTGTGAACATTCTTAAATGTTCACAACATCGGGCTAAGCATTTTTTTAAAGCGTGTCAATGTATAATCATTGGTTTAATCTTGATATCATAATAAAAAATTGAAATAGTGTCTTTTCATTGCTCCAATCTTTTAATACTAAAAACTTGGAAGTGTTTGATAAAAGGTCATTAATCATTTCTTTGATGTTAATGACATTTGGTTAAAAACTTACAGCTATCGTTTGTTCTTTCATCGCTTGGGCATTAACAACATCAGGCTAAAAAATACAAAAAAGTTGATATATTAAAGGTACTATGTCCCATTTACAGCCAACATCAAATTCTGTAGAACTTTGCAGGAATTATGAATATGTCATGTATGTCCTATCTGTGTAATTTAAAAGTTAGCAGTGCCCAAGTATTATTAAAATTATGCAAGGAAACCCGTTTACTTTCTAGACTTCACAGTTAGACACTATTGATTGACTAAATGACTTCTCTTTTTTCTTTGGTAATAACATACAGAAAATGAGCTGAAAAGGATACATGAGCATTTGTCTACATCAATAAGCCACTTATTGTAATGGCCGAAATACACTGATTGAATCTTTGCGCAGCACAAAACGTACGACCATTCGGTACCAGGGTCTGAAAATCAGACTATTAATAAATGGATTCAATCACTAAAGTCGATTTGACAACCAAAGGTCGTTTTTCCCCACTTGCAGACTTTTTCAAGCCCTTTCGTCTTGAGGGAAGTTCTAAATTAGTATTATCTTTCAAATGCTGTTGGAATTTAACATTTTCATTTTGGGGGCCTGCAAATGGGACATAGTACCTTTAATTTACAACACCATGCTACACACAAGTACAAACACATTTAAGTATGGGACGCCGAGTTTAACTTTTGATTTAAACCCTTTGACTACTGCCATAGGCTTAATACATGTAATGCCATAGGCTTAATACATTGCCTACTGGGTTCCAGTAGGCAATGTATTAAACAGCATCGGGGGAGAGACTTACAAATAAGTATGGGTTGTTGAGTCCTGAGCTCTGTTGTTGCGGTGGTTGGTTATTCATGCCACCACCCCCTCCTCCTCCTCCTAAGCAGGCCATTTGTAATAGATTGTTGTAGCACATCTGTTGTGCCATTTGTTGTAGCTTCTTCTGCTCCTTCTCTTTCTGTGTATCTGCAAACTTAACTACCAACTTTGACGTACAACCCTGCAAGAAACAAGGAGAGAAAGATATTAAAGATAAACTCCAGTTCTGGTAATGCGATTGCATTGTGAAAGAAAAGGTGTGGAATGGATCAGAAACAGTTGATCATGTAGCATGTCAGTATTGGTGTGCACTGCAAGGTTCTGGAGTCATCAAAATCATAATAAATTTGGCCGAGTGTTGGTAAAGTGACAAGCACTGTACACAGAAAGCTATATATGGGACAACACACGTGGTGTCGGGGCTAGTACTACCTTGATGTCCTTTTCGTTCTATGCTCATTACTCAGCCAGTATACATTTTCTTCCAAAATTGTTTGGCACATGTCATTTATTTGTAATGTTGAACATTCAGTGTAAGTTTCGTTTGATTCTGTGAGAATTAATTTTTTTTTTTTTTACCAGAACTGGAGTTTATCTTTAAATGTTACAACAAAACTCAAATATCACCGGCTTGAGATATATTCTTTTTACTCCTGAGGGCAATAATATACATGTAATTTAGAGTTCTGAATTGCTCTATAAAAAAAAAGTTTCCTGTTATATAAATAAATGCACAAATCCATTCTACATACATTCAATGTATTTAAGACATTGTTTTCAGTTAACCTTCAGAATTGCATCATTTTTTTTTACTTCCTATAACATCATCTGAATGTCAACTCTTGAGACTGTATGAAGAAATAAATCAATTAATTTTAAAATAATTTTTGAAAGGTAAAAAACACATAATCGATGGTTGAGAAGATGACCTTTCACAAAGCGCTAAAATTAGCTTCAGATGAAAATACATTAAATATAACTTTTATGCTCATTTTCCTTCTTCTTTCATGTATTGTGCTTAAAGTCTTTTGCACGAAATGCCACAGGTTAAAAGGATAAAAAAGGTGAGATGTTTGGAAGATGAAATGGAATAAATGAAGACGTCTGCACCATCCTCTGGCTTTTTAGTTGGAGGAAAGAGAGAAGAGAGGTTCACCTAATTGTGAAGTTGGGGATTGATCACAATGGATTACTGAAAGGTTAGTAATGGTTTTCAGCTGCTAAGATTTTCTTGGGTCGTAATGCGACCTTGAGATTACTATTGAAAGCAGAATCTAGGTGAATCAGAGGAATTGAGGAAAAAGAAAATGGTTTCAACTGCTTTAAAGGGATTGGGTATCTTTGCCTCAGATTCTTAACAAAATCCTGCATTTAGCTCATGCTGCAATCATAATCATAAACCTTTAGGTCAGCCAGGAATCCCACGACTTTTACATGCCGATAACCTGTCTGATTATCAAGATATTTTTGATTGGAATTAGAAATGTCATGACACTACTATTGGGGAATATGAGTATGGTAAAACCGGTCACTCAAAGACTTTTACTTTTTTGAGGGACTTCATGATCATTTTGAAGCGCAATTTGTTTAGGGCTTCAATATTACACACCATATCACAGACACTGATAACACGTAGGACCGTGCAGCTCAGATTTGTAAAACTGGAAACATTGCTAAACAGTGCCTTTAATAAAAGATTTTAAGACATAATATATCAGCTGCCATCAATAAGACGGTATTATCATAGACAATACATATAAAGCTCTCAAAGCATTCTCCAGGCACCTGATGTCTGTTTGTGTAGCGTATATTTTCATGATCTATAATTAATTTGATAACAATTTCATATGACCATGATAATTCAAATTTCACTATCCAGCCTTACTAATTTCCATCAAACAGTCGCACGTACATGTGCTCAATCTTACATTATAATTATGTAGTGAGAAGAGAGTTGGGGTGGAGAGTTTATTTTCTTTTTAAGAGGGGTAAGGGGGGCAGGGGATGGGGGCTAGGGAGGGTGGAGGGAATTTAGATGTGAGCTGTGGGTTTCGGTAAGGATTTGTTAGGTGTGGGGGGTAGATGAAGGATCAACACATTTTTGGTAAGGGAGATTTGGGAGAGTAGTGATCATTTAGAGAGGATGGGGTGGGGGGGGGGGGGGGGGGGGCCTTGCGTGGATTTTTTTTTTGGGGGGGGGGGGGGGGAGGGAGTACTTACGTCCATTATCCTTGATTGGTGCATAGATCTTATGCAATTAAGGGCCATCTGTCTGGTGGCATATGTAACAAAGGCACATCCTGAAAATCAAAGGAAAATATAAAATCATAAGTCAGTATTAAACCAAGCTAACTGTTTATATCAACTGAAATCAACCCAAAATCATTGGTCAGACCTTATTGTCTTAGATTCTTTGGTGATGTTCTTTAACAATGCTCTTAAAAATGTTTTTTAACATATGTTATTTGAATATGTAACTGGGAAGCTGCCCCTCATTTGTTAGCAATAAATAAGCTGCACAACTTTCCATCCATACCCCTATGAAAATAGTGTGTAGCACTGCTGAATATGACACAGGAATTTATCTAGTTATTCTTTCAACCTGATTTCTTTTGAAATGCAGTTCTTTTACTGCAACTCATACTTAAGGACTGGTGAGACGGACCACACCAACAATGTAACATCAGTGATAGATCGTTCTCAAATTGTTCTCTTGTTTAGGTGTAAAAGGCACTGAAAATCATTGTTGCAGGTCATACTAATGACTTTCCACAAAGATTTTATCATCTTGGAATCACTCCGCTACCGATTTTCTGGAGACAGATCTCAAGAATGTTTTCGGAGAGCGAATAAATTTACTTCTTCAATGTGAAGGCAGTTCAGAAGAAAACACATGGGCAATCGTCCCTCTTACTCGATTGATAGAAACTAAGCGATAAAATCGTTTAGGTCTGACCACTCTCAGGATACCTTAACCTTGTGGTGTGACCTGCCTTACCACTAAAGGTTTGTTCAGATATGCCATGGTAAACCGCCGCCAAAAAACAGGCTGTGTTTTTTTGTAACGTGTAAAGTGAACGGCAACTGCGTGCAACAAAGGACTAGTATGTATTCACTGAGCACTGTGTTATATGATACAGAAATGTAAAGCATATTACATTTTACGTCATCACAAACAAAAAATTGCCCTGGTTTTGCTGCATCAAATCTGAACAAGCCTTAAAGGAAATCTTGAGCTCTGGTATGGGCATCGTATGTTAAGAGTACATGGCTATAATTCATTCTGGATTGTTAATCGTGCAGTAGATTGATAGTTTGAACCAGTAAAATAAAAACAACCTCACAAAATTTGCTGGAAATCATCTTCAATAAAAACCACAACTCTCATTTGCACATAGTGACCTGTGTTAGCACATGGTTTTCCTTGATTTCTATGCTCATTAATCAATCCCTATACATTTTCTACCAAAAGCGCATGTAATTTGTTAGTAATCTTGACCAAGTTTTGTTGGATTCTGTGAGAATATATTTTCTATCATTACCAGAACCCAAGCTTATCTTTAACAATTTAAGTGATATTTTGCCATCAAATATGTTGACAAATTTGGGGCTCCGAACATTTTAGAGGAGCTTTTAATAACAATGTCTAACTCCTGACGACGGATAGTCAACCTGTTCGAAACGTTGAGCCACTCATTCTCTCCAAGCGCTATAGTTCTCCTTAGAACTATAAGCTACAAAAGATAACAAACAGTACTTTTCAGGACTACACACCCCCAAGAAAGATTACTGAGTCAGATTCCTTTTCAGGACTTTTCAATCCTCTCTCTCTCTCTCTCTCTCTCTCTCACATGGTGCACCCGCAAGCCTACTGTATAATGTCTAACTAATATTTGTGCATACATACCTTTGTGTCCTCCCATCTGATCTCGTAGTATGTGACATTCCTCGATGGAACCAAACGCTGAGAACATTATTCTGACGTCGCTCTCATCGCATTTCTTTGACAGCATACCCACAAACAGTTTCCTTTCTTCAACTGCAAGAGAATTAAGACCTGAGAATGTGAATGATCCCCACCCTCTATCGGGGGTTCTACAGCATATACAAGATTGAACACGCACAATCCACGGCATGTCAGCCAGTGACCTTACGCAATCCAAAGCATTACACAATGACATTTCCAGAGAATTTCAAGTATGAAAAAGAATGTTTCAAACATTTTCATTAAAGGGCAGGTCCAAGCTATTGTCCCCTCTGGGGGTCAAATTTCATCTTTAAATATATTTAACAAACTATACATCATTTTAAAGCTGAAATTATGAATTTTATGAATCTGATAAAAAATATTAAAAATTATCAAATTACGAAGAATGCCAAGGTCACGAACTCTGATTGTTATTAATTACCGTGACGTACGGGACATTGTATTTTTATTTTTGTATCTCATTTGAATTATTTTTTTTAAATAAAATATCTCAGGACATGTAGACCATCATGCTAGAAAATAGGAAAAAAATATAAAAACTTTCAAAATTAATTAATTATGCAAATGAGGTAGGTTCCAAAGTGTGATGTCCCGTACGTCACAATTTGACATTAATTTGTTTAATTTTAATTATGAAAATAATTTTTTTTTTTAAAGATATTCTAGGAAGTTCTAATTTAGATGAATACCTAAAAAAAAATAGGTTAAACAAAAATTACAAAAATTCTGTGTTGATTACATAATCTAATTAAGAAATGTGACGTATGGGACAAGTGTGTGACGTACGGGACAACCCCATATAAAACCAATGCAAGATGTGAAAAAGGAAATGACCAAAAGGAGAATGTTAGGAAACTTGTTGTATACAGGGATATATGAACATTCCAACTGGGTCCCTTCTAGGAATTTACTTGTACTGTTGTTGTTGTTGTTGTTTTAGTCTTAAAGGCGTGTGTCATTCAATCATGAATATTTATTGATGTAGTTAGTCTTCAAGCCAGACCCCTGGTATTATCAACTTTGGTATTTTGCCAGTTGATGTCCCCAACATTGGCAGGATGAGAAATATATGTAAATCATAATAGTGTAATAGTTCCTGGAATGAGTCTAAGGAAATTATATGGTAGTAGATGCACCAGAAGCTGGCTGGAGCCAGCTCGTGAATTCTGATCTCCTAAAACTAAATCATAACTTTTAAGGAAGGATAGCCTTTTTGAGTATTTCACACTCTCACCCACTTAAGATTTTTAACAATTTTACACCCATGCATTTTTGTTGATTTTGCAATAATCTTTTGAATTGTGGAAAAGGTCACACAAATCTTTAGGGTTTTAATTTCTTATACCTGGTGGTGTTAATAAGATGTCTTTAATCAATACAAAATACATTCAAGATTTATATTTTTGTATCCATCTTTCACAAACATGTAGGCTACATTAATGTACATCAAAATTCTTCAATATATGACAGCAACATAAACATGTACATGTTCTAATCTGTGATAAAAGGATTTAAAAAAAGACAATACGTTCAGCATTATCTTTGAATTCCTTCAAAATTCTATGATATTACTATCAAGTAATTCAAACAAGCTATGAAGAAAAGACTTCTATTTTTTTAATGTATCTTTGTTCACAAACACTTAGAGCATAAGAAATGTTCTTTGACAAAATATGATGTGCCGAGTGTGCCCCTGTGTTTCAAACAAGTTTACCGATAAATAAAGGTTTTCAAGTTCAAGTTCATCTTCTTCATTAATTATTATTTAAAAACATTTTGCAATCTTAAATGGAATGGATAAAAGAAATGAGAGAAGAAGCATGACTGCACATGATAGATGGTAAAATGGAATAAAAATGGTAATATAGTGTGTATGAATATATTAATTCAATTTTTTTTCTTTGTTAAAGTAATATTTGTATTGATTTACCCCATAAATTAACACAGAGGATATTAAGTGATGGTCAGAGGATCTAATTGGGTTCTAAAACACTCTAATTGTCACTGATTTAAGTTAAAATTGTTCGCATTTAACAAATTTTGACGAAAATTCTTCATTTCAATGCATTTTCCCATAGGGAAAAGTTGTCCCGTACGTCACGTGTCCCGTACGTCACATACACACATTTATGTTTTGGTATATTACATAACAACGAAAGGTCAGAAAAATATGGTAATAGTTGTGATTAATGCTTGATTCCATAATGAATTAAGATATCATTACCATAAATCTCATAACTAAATAAATTCAGAGAACTTTTATGATGAACTTATTTTTGAAAAAATCAGAAATTCTCTGGTCCCGTACGTCACGCAGCACATTAATTACATTAAAAATTAATTTATGAATTGGTCAGAACTAAAACTTTCCACAAATGAACTAGCCCATAATAGCCACAGACTCATACCAAAAGATAGCCATATAAATAATGTCATCCATTGTTATTTCTTGTTTAAAGTCTCTGAATGTCCCGTACGTCACAAAGCAAATAGCTTGGACCTGCCCTAAAATGAACAAATTAATGACATAACATGAGGTACTTTTCTGTATGAATTTCTTTTGAACCATCCATGGAATTTATGAAATTTCATAGCTTTTTATGGAATGACCGCAAAAGAAAGGAACTTATCTACACTGTATATCAAATTAAATTTTGATACGTTTTATGGATGGCTGATAGGAAACCCAATTACTTGTTTATGTATCATATCATAAATTTGTAGATTGTTATTAAAATGTTGATCATCATCTTTATTCAAATTGAAAATTCTCTGGGAATGTTATCCCATGACGCTTGGAATTGACCATTACTCTAGAGAAGGTGAAAATTGAAATTAATTTGAAAAATTATTTCTAAAAAAATTTATTGTAGCTCAAAATACACAAACCCACAGCCTTTTCCAGTTTTGATCATGGGTTAGAATTGATTAGTAACTATGTGGAGTGGTTCTGAACATGCAGAGACCAGAATGTCTGTAAGCAAACACTCAAGTCTAGACGTACAATTAATATCTGATTACGCCATGTTTATCTTCATGACGCGTAAACCACCGGAAGGCATCTACCGGGTAGTAGTCACATTCTAACTCGGAGTAAGCCTTAAATGTATTTCCTAACATTTTTCAAACCCCTGTTCATACTACTCAAATTCATTGTATGGCTAAACGAAATACGTAAATATTTTTTTTAAAGTAAAACATTATTCAATGAAACGTGTATAGCGAAATGCACGTTTGAGCATCGTTCCAAACTAAAACGTCAAATGGTTCTGTTCTTTAAGTGTGCCCAGCAGTCCTGTCAGTTGATCTCTTCAAAAGTAATTTCTTCATTTGATATTCGTTTGTTTGATGATGTTATAGAGTGAGTTCGTGGCTTTCGCTATTCAATAATGAGTTTCATATAGCTTCCTCTCATCTGAACATGCCTCTCTCTCATTTGATAATTGTATTAACGTCTTTCAAATTGTAAAGAAGTAGCAAAATCATTACCACTTATTGGTCGAAAGAAAGAAATTGCGTCTTTCGTTACAACTTTTTTTGTAATTTGCCAAGAAATTGCCTCTTACGTTACAAGTTTTTTTAACTTGTCAAACACAAGAATGCAATTTTGTGTGAAACTGGCAACATCTTAAGATTCTGTACCACTGTATCACTATATATTCTTTCTGAAAGTAGTCATGCAGCCCAACATATTTGAGACAGTACTGCATCATGTAGTTTAAAGTTCATAAACATTAGTAATATGTGTAATTCTGTGCTTTAAAATAAGAGACATCAACTATCGCAACTTACTGATTAATTTCCCACATAAATGTATGTTAAAAAGAACAAGATTACAAAACACAGATTTCTATAAGAATTTAACATACAACCAAACAAAACCAATTCAATTTAAACAAGAGACTCAAATAAAGGCAGTATATATTTGTTTTATAAACTTCATTTATATATCCATTGTTCATTGATTGGTTAAATGATTTTGCTGTAAGAATCAAAGAATTCAAACTTACCCATTCCAGCAAATCCTGTCGCCTTGTCGTTTCCTGCGACATGAGTACTGTGTTAATTTTTGCTAGCCGTAAATAGTACTTTTTGCAAAATATAGTGTTTATTTTTTATCATGTGACACATTTTTAACCAATCAATGAACTAGAATATACGAATGACGTATATAATGTGTATTCATTCATTCAACTAGAGATTTAACTACCATCACAATCAAACTTTATGGTAACATCACTTTTTTTTTTAGTTTTCTTATGCTCCTACTGTACATGTAATCTCCCCTAATGAAATTGCTTCGAGTGGAGATGGTGCACATTTTAGTGAATAAAAAATTATCAGTGCATTGCGTCTTTGTGTAATGCGCTATAAAAATGTAACTTATTATTATTATTATCAATACATAATTTAATTTACACTTTAGTGTGAACACTACTTTAAATAGTCTAATCTGGGCCTAACCCAGGGCAGTGGAGATGGTGGACAGTTTAGGAACGTTTTAGGTAGCGTTTTAAGTAGCTTTGTTTGAACGTTGCTCCTATCCTATCTAGCCCCATCACCACTTACCATCGTGCCTACCTTCACAATCAGCTGGCTTCATCTGAATAGGATGTCTCATCTGTGATTAGAAGATGGAGAGAGAGAGAGAGAGAGAGTGAGGGGGAGCGAGATGGAGAAAAATAAAGATATAAGATTAATACAAATATTTTGTACAGACATAACAAGTGAATCTAAATATTAAAAGAAATTGTTCAGCAAAATTTAATGCAATTGTTAAGTATATTATTGAGATAAACATCACACATAAATTAAAGACAAAAATATCTTTTGAATCAGACTACTGTTTCCAATAAAGTATCACAATACCTCAAAAGACCTTACTCACAAGATAAAGTCATTTTCACTTTACAATAAAAGCATCATCATTGCACTCTACAGCATACCTCATATCATATTTCCTCTGGTTCGATACTGTACATAGTAATTTCCTATGAAGAAGCCTGGCATTATCATTGATAACCAATCTACACCATCTTCACAAATATGGTCATGAGCTTTCATCATCACCCACACGCCATGTTTCTACTCATTCTCAATGGTTAATAAAACATGCCTGGTTATTACACACAGGCTCTCTAGGTAATGGGGGTCAGGCAGGCGTTCTCACGCTTCTACCAGCGTGAGCGCAAGCGTGTCGTCTTATCGGTGGCAACGTGCCTCGTGCTGGAGTGTGTGGAGTGTTAACAATCGTACTCTGTAGCATCCCTCCTCTCGTATCTCAGCTGAGCGCAGTGTGATCATGAACACTTCTTGATCTACCAGATGGGAAGATGGAGATGAGATGGAGGGTGGAAAGAAAGATGAGAAGAGAAGAAAGGGGGAGAGAGAGAGAGAGGGAGAGAGAGAGAGAGAGAAGAAGGAGGAGAGAGAGAGAGAGAAGAAGGGGGGGGGAGAAGAGATGGATGATGTGTGAAGTAACAAGATGAAGATGAAGAAGATGGGAGGATGGATGGAAAGAAAGATGAGAAGAGAAAGGGGGATGAAGTCAGAGAAAGGGGAGGAAGAGAAGGAATAGTTGGTGTGTGAAGTGACAAGAAGAAGATGAAGATAAAGAAGATGAAGATGAAGAGAGGATGAAGAGGACGAGGGGTGAGAATGAGCAGGGTGAAGGAACGGGTTATGATGGAAGGAAGAGATGGAAGGAAGAGATGGAAGGAAGAGATGGGGTGGGAGGGTAGGAGAGGGGAGGGAAAGAGAGGAGAGGGTAGGAGAGGGAAAGATTGGAGAGGAGAAGAAGGGCTCGGTTGGTATGTGAGGTAATGATGACGAGATGTAGATCAGGATTAGGAGTGAGGAGGAGGAGGAGGAGGGCAGGGAGATGAAAACTGGAAAAGGAAAATCAGTTCATTCTGAGCAATGTAACAAAGGTGGAAGGAGAAAAAGACAAAAGATGTAAAGACAAAAGATGTGAAGACAGAGTGACACACAGACAGACAAACAGAGGAGAGTTTGAGTTTGAGTTTATTGGAGTAAAAGAGGAGAGTAAAATAAGAGAGAAGATAAAAGATAACAAGAAAAATGGAGTGAGAATTGGGAAACAAACAAAGAAATAACAAGAAAAAGAACAAAAAGGAGAGGATTAAAAGTGAATACAGAGGAAAAGCAAAGAAATTAGAATATAAAGGACAGTAAATTAAGAGCAAGAGAGAGATTAGAGACATAAAGGAAGTGAGAAAGTGCAAGATCATTATAGATTAACAGAGAAGAAGGCATGGGTAAGGCTACCGGAGTCGAGATGGAGGTTAAGTTAGACGAACGTTTTGGGATATGTTTTCTGATTGAATCGTAGCGTATCATCACAACTCACGAGGGATTCTACATGCCAGGCTGTATTTGCCTGCTACAGATTGGAATGACGATCGGGAGGATCCAACCGACCAAACTCACAACACTCTGGCTCGATGCCGTGCATTTTTTATAAGATCGTTGACGGAAAGGAGAGCCCTCGTAATCTTATTTGGATGTTATTAGTGAGGAATGTCCTGAACTTCTCTAGCAAACCAATCTTTTATTTATTTTCCCAATATGCAGGCGAATTAAGATTGAGCTAGGATTGGTATATTGCACTCAGGAGGTGAAAATGTAAAGAAAATTATATAATGTGATTCAAGAACTACTAACTTGATAAACTATAGCTAAGAATTTTTTTTAAAGGATATCCTTTCGAAATTATTTGAGAGAATGGCATCTCAATATAAAAGTCATAAGAGTATACAATACCGTTTGAACAATATACATGTAGCATATAATATTACTCTTCTGATCCATAGCTTATTGTTCATTTAAAATGTTAAAACTTGTGATTTCCACAAAGGAAAAAGATCAAATTGAAGTAAAAGGATTACTTATGGATTATCACTATTACATTAAATCTTGACATTAACCATGGGGCTTTGAACGGGACGGAACTCTTTCACTTTTCCTCATTTCCACAGCCTTTTCCGAACCAAGCTGCACTGGACACTTTCTGTCATTATTTTCTGTCAGAAAAAGATTTATACCTCAGAAGAGAGGATCCTTTTTATAGCTGTCAGGAAGAGGGGTCTATTTTTAGCGCATCATACTCCATCTCAGAGCAAGGGAACTCATAAAGATTGCTTGGGATGGGAATAAAATATACTGCAAATTGAGCGAGGAGCAAAGAGTAGCAAGGGGTCTATATTTAGATGAGTGGCAGAAACAACACGGGAGGCAGCAGTTACGAGTTATAAGCCCTTTTCGATTGGCGTAGGATACGGGCGCTACGGGTTGCCTTCGACGGTGGGAGGGATCTTCGCGTTCCACTGGTCAGCTACCGCCCACCTCAAGCTGGGCAGCCCCCAGTTAATTAGGTGCTGACCCGCCACAGGCCGCCTGCTTCATCGGGTGCTTGGAGCTTAGAGGATTGTCTCGACAAGCGGACTGAAACTACTGCACCAAGCAATAAACGAAATACAAAGAAAACACCAGTCTTGCGTTTGGCAAGCTGGAACGTTAGGACCATGTGTCCTGGCATCACAGACAATCTACTTGAGGTTGATGACACCCGCAAAACAGCGATCATCGACCGTGAGCTAAAGAGGCTCAACATTGACATTGCTGCTTTGCAAGAGACAAGACTCTCTTCAGATGGCAGTATTAGAGAGGAAGACTACACTATATTTTGGCAGGGCAGAGAACCGCAGGAAAGGCGACAGCATGGTGTTGGATTTGCAGTAAGGAACTCCTTACTCTCCTCAATTGAACCACCAAGCAGAGGCACAGAACGCATCCTCTCACTTCGACTACAAACCGCCTCAGGTCCAGTGAACATCCTGAGCTGTTACGCACCAACCCTCTGCAGCTCTGTGGAGACTAAGGATCAATTCTATGAGCACCTGGACTCTGTCATTGCGAACATTCCTGCCAACGAGAACCTATTCCTACTAGGAGATTTCAATGCACGGGTGGGCACGGATCATGACTCCTGGCCCAAATGCATCGGACACTTCGGCATTGGAAAACTGAACGAGAATGGTCAAAGATTGCTGGAAGTCTGCTCCTATCACGACCTATGCATTACGAACACGTTCTTCTCCACAAAACCATGTCACAAGGTATCCTGGAGACATCCCAGGTCTCATCACTGGCACCAGCTTGACCTTGTTATTACACGAACTTCATCCTTAAACAGCGTCCAAGTCACCCGTAGTTACCACAGCGCTGATTGTGATACAGATCATTCACTGATTGCCAGCAGGGTGCGCCTTCAGCCCAGGCGAATACATCGCTCAAAGCAGAAAGGTCGCCCCCGCATAAACACTGCCAAGATATCAAATCCTGACTTGCATGATCTCTTCGCCGATTCCATCGAACAGGCCCTCCAGGACTGTCCTTCTACAAGTGCTGAAGAGAGATGGAATCACATTCGCGATGCTATCCATCACTCAGCCATGGAAATATATGGCAAAAGAGAAAAGCAAAACCCAGACTGGTTTGTAGCTGGAATCGCAGAATTGGAGCCTGTCATCGAAGCAAAGCGAGCAGCACTCGCTTACTACAAGAGTGATCCATCTGTGAAGACACTCACAGCTCTACGAACAGCAAGGATGGATGCCAAACGGGTTGCTAGACGCTGTGCCAACGATTACTGGTTGAGCCTTTGCCAGAGCATCCAACTGGCTGCAGATAACGGCAACACCCGGGGTATGTACGCAGGCATAAAAAAGGTCTTTGGACCAACCATCAAGAAGACATTACAACTCAAAGCATCCACAGGGGAGGTTATCACAGACAAAAAGCTTCAAATGGAAAGATGGATTGAGCACTATCAAGAGCTGTACTCACGGGAGATTGAGGTCAATGAAGCTACCATTGAGAGTATTGAAAGCTTACCTGTCATGGAAGACCTTGATAGTGAACCCTCCTTAGAAGAGCTGAAAAAGGCTGTGAACTCCCTTTCCTCGGGTAAGGCCCCAGGAAAAGATGGCATACCCTCAGACATAATCAAAGTCGGAAAGGACACAGATCTTCTACGCCATCTCTATGAGCTTCTCTGCCAATGCTGGAAAGAGGGAACCATTATACACGATATGCGTGATGCTAACATCATTACCTTGTACAAGAACAAAGGGGATCGCAGTGAGTGCAATAACTATCGTGGAATATCCCTCCTAAGCACTGTTGGGAAGACATTTGCCCGTGTGATCCTGAGCAGGCTGCAAACGCTTGCAGCCCGTGTATACCCAGAATCGCAGTGTGGTTTTCGGGCTGGAAGATCAACAATCGATATGATATTCTCCATTCGACAACTGCAGGAGAAAAGCCGGGAGCAGAGACAGCCACTGTACATTGCCTTCATCGATCTTACAAAGGCCTTTGACCTAGTCAGCAGAAAGATCCTCTTCAATCTGCTACAGAAGATAGGATGTCCACCTACACTGCTAAGGTTGATTGTATCCTTCCATGACGATATGCAGGGCACCATCCAGTATGACGGCTCTACATCGGCCCCCTTCCCAATCAAGAACGGAGTGAAGCAGGGATGTGTGCTTGCTCCCACGCTCTTTGGGATCTTCTTCTCTGTGCTGCTATCACACGCTTTCAGGTCATCTCAAGACGGCGTGTACATACACACACGAAGCGATGGAAAACTGTTTAATCTTGCACGACTTCGGGCGAAGACGAAAGTGAGGAGCATCCTGATTAGAGAGATGCTATTTGCAGATGATGCGGCTTTGGCATCCCAGTCTGAGGAAGCTCTACAGAGGCTGATTAACTGTTTTTCAGAAGCATGTGACGACTTTGGCCTGACCATCAGCCTAAAGAAAACAAACATCATGGGCCAGGATGTACGCAGCGTTCCCGACATCTCCATTGGAAACTACACCCTCCAAGTGGTTGAAAACTTCACCTACCTCGGCTCCGTGATATCCAGCAGCCTCTCCCTCGATCCCGAGCTCAACGTACGTATTGGCAAGGCAGCAACCATGATGGCTAGACTTTCAAAGCGTGCCTGGAAGAACACTTTACTAACTACCAACACAAAAATGAAGATCTACCAGGCCTGTGTGCTCAGCACTCTCCTGTATGGCAGTGAGTCGTGGACCCTGTATGCACGTCAGGAGCGCCGTTTGAACGTTTTCCATCTCCGCTGCTTGAGGCGAATTCTAGGCATCAAATGGCAGGACCACATTCCAAACAAGGATGTCCTCAAGAAAGGAGGCATGATGACCATCTATGCTCTTCTATCACAACGACGACTGAGATGGCTTGGTCATGTCAGTCGAATGGAAGACGGCCGCATTCCAAAAGACATAATGTATGGAAAGTTAGCGACCGGGACCAGGGCTGTTGGAAGACCTGTCCTTCGCTTCAAGGATGTGTGCAAGAGGGATATGAAGGCCAGTGAAATCAACCCTACAAACTGGGAAGCATATGCTTCAGACCGTCCTGAATGGAGACGCGTTGTAAAGACGGGTATACAGAGGAGTGAGCAGAGGAGAGTAGAACAGTGGGAGGAGAAAAGACAACAACAACAACAAAGACAGCAGCTAGCTACGGCTCCAACAGCACAGCCACAAATGACTTTTATCTGCAGCAACTGCAACAGGACCTGCCTCTCTAGGATTGGACTGTTCAGTCACAGCAGGAGCTGCACACCAAGAAACTGACTAGTACAACTATATAGCGCAATATTCTATTGTCTTTCGAGACAGACAGATGCCGATGATGGTACAGTATCACTATCATGGCTGGCTGTTCAGAGGTGTGTCTAGGGGTGTGTGGGGGGGGGGGTGGGGGGTGTTGGGGGGCAAGGTATCTTGTAGCAAGGCTAATGGAATCTACAAGACACAAGGGAGGTAGGATGATAGGGATAGGGAGGGTGAGGAGAGGAGAGGTGGGCTGTGACTAGAGTGAAGAATCAGGATAGAGAGAGAGGAGAGAGAGGAGAGAGAGGAGAGAGAGAGGAGAGAGAGGAGAGAGATGAGAGAGAGAGAAGGGAGAGAGGGGAGAGAGGGGAGAGAGGGGAGAGAAGGAGAGGGAGGGAGAGAGAGAGGAGAGGGAGAGAGAGAGAGAGAGAGCGAGCGAGAGCGAGAGAGGAGAGAGAGAGAGAGGAGAGGGAGAGAGAGCGAGAGGGAGAGAGCGAGAGGGAGAGAGGGGAGAGAGGGGAGAGAGGGGAGAGAAGGAGAGAGGGGAGAGGGAGAGTGAGAGAGGAGAGGGAGAGAGAGAGAGGAGAGGGAGAGAGAGAGAGGAGAGGGAGAGAGAGAGAGGAGAGCGAGAGCGAGAGAGGAGAGAGAGAGAGAGAGAGAGAGGAGAGGAGAGGAGAGGAGAGGGAGAGAGAGCGAGAGAGGGAGAGAAGGATAAAAAACAAGGGGGCATTGGTGAGAGGCAAAATGGAGAGAGAGATAGAAAGAGGGGTCGTTGCAATAAAAAGACAGTCAGCATCAAAAGTGCATAAGAAGGATATCAAGGTGTTAAGAAGGGGGATTCCCTCACAATTCCTGAGCTCAATGGTTGGTGGTTAGAATACCAAATTAAATGTCATTTGTTTAGAACCATACATTCGCCCGCGGTTATGTAAATGCTTATTCAGGCTCATTGCAGATGATATATGAAAATGTAAAAAAAGAGAAAAAGAAAAAAAATGTGCATGTCAGAACGGGGTTGAAGAGAGGAGGGCGAGCTGAAAGTCTACCAAAAGGATGTTAACTTGTATTTACACCCTTCTGGTTCTCAATATATAACTGTTTCTCTAGCATTATTGGCCTTAATCTCATATGATTGAGACCATAGCAGAGACAGGGTTGAATAGACAAATTATGAAGTAGAAAGGGGAGTATGAAGTAGACAGGGGAGTAAGTCAGCTGATCTTTGGTAGATATGAACATAGGAACTTCTACAATACCTGGCTTTCTTTCTCTCTTTATTCCTTTCTCTCTCTACCCCTCTCTCTTCCTCTTTCTTTCTCTCTCTCCCACTACAAACCTGTCAAATCTCGTTGCCATGAGGTTCATAAATGTTTTAACCAATGAACAACTTCACCTTCTTAACCCTCACAATGCCATACAAGTTCACATTGACCATTACTGAGAATACTTCACAATCAACTTTAAACCATCCCCTGGTTCCCAAAGACTTAAACAGATCTGAGATTGGACGAACAGCTTAAACTCCTTAACCCTCACAATGCCATACAAGTTCACATTGACCATTACTGAGAATACTTCATATTCAACCTCAAACCATCCCCTGGTTCCCAAAGACTTAAACAGATCTGAGATTAGGTGAACAGCTTAAACTCCTTAACCCTCACAATGCCATACAAGTTCACATTGACCATAGAATACTTCTCATTCAACCTCAAACCGTACTCTGGTTCCCAATGACTTAAACAGATCTGAGATTAGACGAACAGCTTAAACTCTGTAACCTTCACGATACCTGCTACCCCGACTGACTCTCATCCAAAGACCAAATAAATCACTCACAAATTAGAAATCAAGGGGTTTAAAGGTCTGTAAACAAGCAGGAAAAATCCAATCGCCCCCGGCCCATCTCCGCATCGTAAGCAGGGAGGGAGATAGCAAGTAAGATAACACTGGAGAGACAGAAGGATGTCCAGCCTGTGTTAGATGATATGAGTTAACGACCTTCTGGCTCTGAGCGGACAGCATTGTGTTGATGAATTCAACCTAGAAGCACTAAACCTTGGCCATGTAAAATTCAGACTAAAACCTCCTTCACACGACACAATAAACCGACTCAAGAAAAAGACGTAAGCACTGTAGGCTTCTTGTAACACACAGACGAGTGATATGTAGATGCATCATGTATTGTACTTTGAAACATAAATTATATCACACTGATGGACATTACGTATGTTTAAAATATGATATAGAAACCAATCATTCAAATCAATCAAATCAAATCAAATCAGTCTCTGTTGTGCGCAGCTACCCCTTATCCACACACTTGGTATCTTTTGCACATGAAATGGTCTTTATTTTGTTGATTGGTTTTTTGAGGCGGTTAACCATGTCCAGTGTGAACAAAGCTAGAACCTTGGCGATTTGAAATTCAGAGCAAGAATCAGATTTGTAAATCAGTGTAGATTGCGATCACTTGAGCAAGGGGTTCCTAAAGATGCCGGCTATAAACCCACCATGAATTATGGATGCCTGTGATAGAGATACCTCCATAACATGGCCTGGATCTAGTCTTGTTCTCCAGACCTTAGCCCGAGGCAATCGGATCTGATGACTTCCAAAGATAACACACCTCTCTATCAATCTATACCATTTCTATTGCTTTCGCATTAAATTAATTCATAAGCAATGCCACTCTTGCCTTTCATTGAATGAATAATTAGAAATCCTACCATTTGTTCTGAGATTTGTTCATTATATGTGTGATCATAATGCTATCAATATACAGTCAATATCAATACATTTAAAATTATGTAATCCATCAACATTTTACCTTATTTGGTTGTAAACTGTTTTTGTTTAAAACATCCTCTTCAAAAATAAAAATGCAGATTTAATCTGGAAATATAAAACAGGAAAAACAAATGAAAAGTATAAAGGACCACTTACACAATAAGAGTCTCTTTGCAATCTCTCACTGAATTTGTTAATTTCAATGTCATTTTTCTGTAATGTATCATGTACTTCACTTTGCCATATATTTCTCATACAAACAGTGAATAAGATCTCCATAATTCTCCTGGTACCCTCACATGTAACATTTAAATGCACTTGTATGAAGCGCTTATAATAATACTTGTATGAAATATGCAACCAGGCAAGTTTCATGCCATGGTTTATTCTATATACAAAAATAGATATCATATTTGTATTCTTTCATTTACAACAATGTGCTTTTGGATTTTTGTTTTAAAAGGTCCACTTTGCTTTCAAAACAATGAATATCTATGAGTGTTGTTTCTTCTAAAATATGTATGGTCATATCATCAGAATTCCATTTTGCCAAGGGTATGTTTAATGGTGAGACTACTTTTTTTAGGTATTGCCTATCAACTCTGGCTCTCTCAGTCTTGACTAAACTGACCCCATCGCGCCCTTGCGTCTAATAATTCAATTACTTGAAAAAACACACATATAGCTAGGGGGACCCACTCCGCACGCACGCCAGCCAGCCATCTCGTGGTGGTGGCTGGCTTGCTGGGCGTCGACCATCCTCATCCTGAAATCACCGGTCTGGTGCTGGAAGGGTGTTAACTCATATCAATGCACAGAGTTAATGCCCCTCTAGCTCTGAACAGGTGGAATTGTTAGCCCCTCCTGGCTATATGCACTCTTAGATGAAGGCAGGGATGGGTTGGTTTAGCGTGCAAGTAAATATACATATAGTGCCCTTGTAGAATCAAGCTATTGATCTGCAGTAATATGATTTAAAGTGGGCGGGTGAGTCCAAGCAATTTTATCGCATACATTACTGGCTACTGAAAGATTTCAGTATCTGATCATTGCTAGTTAGGAGTATTACTTGAGCTTAGATCGGAGTAAATATCAAGTAAAATGATAGCATTAAAATCAATTTATGATCACAATTCCATAATATCTGTTCACGTATTGGACAACAGAATAACCAAAACATTGGCCTTGTTCAAGGATCTACCTCTATGTAATCTAGACATATCTTTCTCTATGAAATACATGTTTGTTGTTGATATCATTCACATCACATGACTACGACTTCATTTTCCCTGAAAACAAATTATAGACGGTAAGGAGAATTGAAAAAGAAAATGATTTTGACATTTAGTAGAAAAAGGGAAACGTGTTTTCCTAAATGTTTTATTGTATTGTATTGTATTTATTCAATCATGGTAAAATCCTGCTTTCATCAAGGCTGTAATGTAATGTGTTCACATGACTGCAGATAGAACTAAAAGTTCCACTTCAAAATATTCATGATGTATGTACGAAGAAGGAAAAGAGCATTTCATTCCAAACGGGTTCCCAGTAGAAAATGATGATTAAATTACTTAAAGCAATGTCTTATGTGAAGTCCTTAATTTCATACAAGATATGGAATTATTGCAGCACAGAATCTGCAGGGTTAAAGATCGTCCTGAAGTCCTTAGAGCCTTGTTCACACAAGAACCTGTAAACCACCTCTGAAGATGCAACCATTGTCAAATGAAAACTATTTTACATGCAAGTACAGACAAGAAGAGCTCTGTATACCATCTCCAAAAAAAAAATACAAGGATACTGCCACAGAAAGATAAAACCTTGAAAGTACTTGAGAGTAGGGGGTTAAAAGCTTAGCTGCATGTATGTACATGTAACAAGGGCCACAAAGCAAACTCGCTTGACTGTGTGATATGATACAGAAATATGAAGCAAATGTCATCTTGTTTTGCTGTTCACACGTTATCACTTTAAATGGTTGACCATGTCATATATGAACAAGGCTCTATGGCAGAGGGCAGGTGCAACCAGGTAGATGAATAATAGAGCAGTGTATCAATGCTGGGAATAGACCTGCTAATAATTCAGACGGCCAGCCTGCGTCATCTGCCTATACATGGGACTAAAGGACAAATAGTGAGGCACATGGTGAGGCGAGGTTTCTCCTCTCATCGATCTCAAACACAAAACAAGTATTAAAAAACCAGGCAGCGTCCATTCAGTGGATGGACTGGTGAGTTGGAGGAGTTTGACAGAAAAAGGAAGAAGGAGGAAAAAAGGAAAGAAGCGATGTACTTAAAGTTCATCTCCTGGCCATGAGTACCTGTAATAATGGTTTGCAGTTTAGCCTCTGCGTTGGTTTGTATACTCCTGCAAAGTCATCATCAGGGATTACAAAGAGAAAATTATTCATAGAATTATGGATACTGATATTTTTGTACCAATCATTACCAGTAACCTTTGCTGAGGTAGAGAGACTTTTATATTGAAATCACAATTCCATCTTTAAGAAAATCATGCCCTATACATCAAGTTTCAGAAGAAAGATAAATCAAGAAGAAAAGGTTTTCCAATCACTAAATGAAATTCTCACTCACTGATCCATGCTCAATTGCTCGATCAATCCTACCAGTGTAAACCACCATCAATTCTCTACACGTGGGACTACAGACACGTTTCATACACACAATGTGCATGATCCTAACTATCTCATACAGATGTGAAGTCATTATATACAGTCTTCTTCATAATGGGTGTGTTTGCACTCGGAAGAGACTGTACTCCATTCTTAGTATTTAATCACTCACTAATGCCTGCAAAATGTGAATGTAAACTTGTTATCTACCAGTCATCTCAATACATGAAAAAGACTGCACTTCATTCTTCGCATTCCGTCATGCCTTAACACCAGCAAAATTAGGATAATTTGACACCAATCTGTCTATGAAGTTCTTTATATTAATATGTATATGTGTGGCATTCTGTCATTCATCTAAACACATACATACCTATCCACACAAAATCCCTGTGTGGTCCCACACACTGCGATTCATGTGGAGGGTCATCAGTCTTATGCAGCATTTATAACACAGACAGGTTTGACAAAGGATTAGAAATGAGGAAGAGGATGACAGATGCAAGTGAATTATTTATCTCGCTTATTTGCGTCATTGACAGGTTTTGGGCAATCCATCTTCAACTGAGAGGAGAAGGGGGGGAGAAAAGTCTGAGGCATTATCTGTTGTAGAATCTGACAATACAATTAATGCATTTTTTATCCTTTAAATAATATACTGCTAAAAGATACACATCATATCCCAATTTTCAAACTATTATAGTTGTAGGATGCTCCACAGAAGTTACTTTGACACGTTTATCTCTCTGAAACAATCAATATACAGCAAACATGAGAGGGCTAGGCCACTTTAGGGTGTAATCTCATAATCTGAAACTCTTGAGAGAAAGAATCAAACCAAGGTTTTGAAAAAATTAAAAGGCATTGTTTTATCAGTGGTGACTCTTTGAATATTCCTGAAGAAAGTCCAAAAATGAAGTACTACAAGATACGTGTTCCTTAAAATCTCTGAATTCTGCTTGCTCAGAGGAGGAAATATTCTACTAAAATGACTACTTTCTATTCTTGGTGTTATCAGTTTTAAAGTTCATCCGTCTAATCCGTTCCTTCTTTTAAATTGATAAGAGAAAGCTATAGTTCATGACCTTAATGAGTGACTTGAATTCAGTGCCCTTTGCTGAGAGGAAATGTGTTTTATTCAACGTGAAATGAATAGCAATGCCTGGCTGTCTCATCGTGCATGAATCGTAAAGAGGACAATCGGAGGATTCTTCGAAAGAAATGAGCGCCTCCCCGAAACCCCTCCCCATGTGAATGCCAAATTAATGATTGCCTGCGAGGAAATGTTTCATTTGGCCCAGTAAGGGAAACAACATCTTCTATCGCATCCGCTCTCGTTATTTGTCTGAGAGCTCAATTCATTTCCATCTCTCTTCTGTCCACTCTCCATCTCTCCTCTATGTCTCTCAGCCATGAAGAGATTGTCTAGCAAGACTCAAAGGAGTTTAGCGTATATTACTCATCGCAAGGATTTTGGTCAAAAATATATCAATATACTGTGGTACAGCTGTGTCGGAGATTCAATATTTCAATTTACTTCAGTTCCCCAGCTTTAGCTATAAATGTACATGTAGGCTACCAATTTTGGTGCTTGCAAGAGATTCCTTGCTTCCGGTATCCATTTAACACCGGGTGGAGAGTGGCAAATGTAGATTAATGTCTTGCCAAAGGTAATTGGTGGTTGCACCAAGGCTTGAACCCTTGGCCTTTCCATCTCACCTCAATTGTTTAAATGAATCGACTACAAAGCCTCTATCAAAAGGGTTAAAGGGCACGTTTTCATGCCGGGAGGGGGGGGGGGGGGGGGGATTTCCTATTCTTAGCTCTGCAGTGCACTCAGCTGGGGGCTAATCAGAGTGAAAATGGCCGAGTAAAATATCCAGAAGTTAGCTAAGCTTGATAGCACAGCTAGTCAGGTGAGTGATACACATAGCCTCACATCCAGTCTAAATTGATAGGACTTTTAAAGCAAAAATTGAACCCCTAGCAAAGAGTACCGTATTTTCTTTAATCTGCTCTGAAAATGGTTGGATTTCCATGGAGGCCATTTTCATTGGGCCATTTTCATTGGGCCATTTTCATATTTTCTCTTCATTCTTTAAAATTTGTCCACACTCCTGGACCTAAGTATTTGACCAATTATTCATCTATGATGCCTAAATAGAGAGAGAAATATTTTTCTTTAATTTTTTTTTTTATATAAATGAATATAAATATGATAAACTGTCATTCAGAGTGTGCCGATGATATTGACTACTGGAGAGCCACACAAATGTGAACTCTTTTAGACCAGTCTCACTCTCAGAATACAGTCAGAAAGAAAAGCAAATTGGCTCAAAGGTAGACTATTTATTTCCGTTAATTGGGAGCAATTTCCTGGCATCAAGCTGGTGTGAAATCGTCTCAAAAGAGTGCGTTGCCATGGGTGACGGACCAGTTCATCCAAACCCAGAACTCATAAAGCCTCTTAATTACTTGTGTGAGCATCAAGACTGAAATCCAATAACCGGACTAATTTCTGCTCCATCCCGCTCACCGGCGGACCGGGATGCCATCCGTGTAAAGAAACCTGCGCACAAATTCCCACCAATTTATCCCGCCTTCCCAAATACCTTCAGTATCTAAGGAAATATTACACGGGTATTTAGCTTTCCAATTCTCAAGACACTGTCACGCGATCTCCTTCATGATATAGACAATTCATCCTAAAGTTTACTGGTTGATGAGTTTTTCAGATTAAAAAAATAAAGAAGTATCTTCTTCCTGTTCTTTATATCAATCATCTCAATACGTCTACAAATCTACGTTCGGGAAAATGCAGAAATTTGCAGCAAACTGTGAATGGAAGAAATAGAATAGAGTTTGATTATGCATGATTTCGGATCATGATTGAAACAATATCATATTTGCTATTTAACATTATATTTCTAGTGCATAAAGTCAGGTTCTTGTTTTCATTTATTATTGTTGAACTATTATATGTCAATGTACATTCAAAACCAAATTTCTTGTTCTTTACTGTATGACATTGGGCTATTTTTTTACAATAAAACCAAAACTGAATGAATTGAAAATAAAAGCATCATAATGTTTCAAAAGGTATATTCTGTTGAGAGCCAGAAGGGCGTTCACTCATTATTGAACAATATGAGTTAATATCCTTCTTCCTCTCAGCTAACACAGTCGGCAAAAAGCTTTGAGCGCACTACCAATAATTCCAGAAATACATTTCACATTTTTCACTTACATAGATAGAGCTCTCAAATGTACACAGGTAATAGCTATTCCAGGTACCCACTCAACGACAGCGTTGCATGACTTAGTGGCAGCTCACTTGCACCGATGTTCAATTTGATCAATAATCCAAGCTATAGATTCATTTGCATGTGTATGTCTACACCTGCCTTTTCATTTGTTTTGTTTGTTTTCCATTCTCCCTTTCACATGATGTTTACTTACATTTTGATTACTCAAGGTGCCGTCTCTCATTTTCCTATATACACATTTTAATTCCAACCAAATTGGTATTCTATCACAAAACTACAAGTCTCTACAATAGAAATTCAACGTATTTGCTACAAGCTCATTTATAATTTGTACGATCGTTGCCTCATGTACCCCAATGTGCATTTTTTTTAATAATAATTTATTTGGGAACATTTCAGGGCAGCAGAATAACTAGAATATATAATAGATCACATTATGACCTCCCTTTTGGACGCATTATTTGGAAATTGAAAGGTGAAGTATAACCCGTCTGCACTATTTCTTTATCCATTCATATAAAAACTGGGATGGTGTACTTCAGCCAGGCACACACCAACGACGTGATACAGGTTATGGTGATTATAATATCTCATTTCTAATCAGTATTTTTCTCGCCTACATGTGTAAGACAGACCTGTGAGAAAGATACCCTGCTGGTCTACGGCTGATCACATTCTCATGAAGGAGCTCAGCTTTGCCCTGTTGGGCAAGGTGAAGCTTTTCTCACCCCCAGACCCATATGTTCATAGTGGTGGAGAGGAAGAGAGGGAGTGGAGAAGGAGAGGGGCAGAGAAGGGGAGGGGAAGAGAGAGAGAGATGGAGTAGAGATGAAGGGGGAGGGTAAGAGAGAAGTGAGAGAGACCAATAGGGAGGAGAGAGAGGAAAGAGGAGAGAGAGGAAAGAGTGGAGAGAGAGAGGAAAGAGTGGAGAGAGAGAGGGAAGAGTGGAGAGAGAGAGGGAAGAGTGGAGAGAGAGAGAGGGGGGGGGTATATTAAAACAGAAAAACTTATGAAAAGGACAAGGTAAGTAGCTAAATAGAGGTAGGAATACAAAATGAAATGAGAAACTAAAATGCACAGGCAAAGTCAGAGACAGAGACAGATACAGAGAGGCATATGGCAGTTGGATAGCTACTGACCGAGGACTGAGGGAGACAGGGAGATAAGATATGAATATGAAAAAAGATATGAATAAACAAAATAGCTATGACATAGAGACAAGAAGAAAGATAGCAGAATACCCCAAGAAAAGAGGGCATCTCTGACTGAGAAGTCAGCCAGAACCTGAGGGTTAGCAGCGAACCTGATGAAACCCCTCTAGCTAGCTGCTCACATCCACATGCATACTTCACCAAAGAGAGAGAACTCATCATCATATCGAGGGTTAAGTGACACAAAGACGTAACTCCAAATTTGCCAAAATAAGTATTTGATATCAAAATGTTCAGAAAAATGTGGGCTTTCCAGGAAACAAAAAGACTTGACTCCACCCAACACCCCATTGAAGTCAATGGCTAGTGAAACATAGACTTAACTCCTTAAGGCCCAAGTGCTCAGTCACAGATAAACCACTTTTTCTCAAAATGGCCAAAATGGAGTTATCTCTTTGTGTCGCTGAACCCTCGATATTAAAGGGAGAAGGTGTGAGAAGATGACATCCTTCTCATTCTCCCTTCAATAAACATTGCCTGAAGATAGGAATGAATCACTCCACAACAGAACAATTCTTCTTCAAATTCTAATCATGTTGAAAAGTCTATGAGAATGCAATTAGAAAGAATGAAGAATAATGTCCTAAATAATAAGATTACAGGCCTCAAGAAGTACAGTGTTAATTACTACTGATGAGACTACCTTTGGTATATACAATTATTATTTATCGATTATTTTTGTTGTTGATATTGCTATTGTTGTCTTCATCACAAAATAATCCTTCTATCTGTATCTGGCATTTCTATAATCATGAGTGCTCATAGCAAATTACAGTTAGCCTTGGCCACGTAGACTTGAAGACAGAAATATATTTGCAAGATATTTTCTCTGAAAAAGAATGACAAGATACTAACAAACATCCATATTTCTTGTTCTGTGTCTGTAATGTTTTGCTACTAAAAAGGAAATACAAGGAAAAGATAAAATAAAGAGGACTAGCAAACAGATTAACTCCATCATAAGATTCATATAAAAATCAAACCAAATTTAAAATAGAATGATTTCAGATCAGAGGAGAAAAAAACCTTCCCTTCCACAAAATATCAAGTAAATATTTATTCACCACTTAATATTAAAACACTTTTTATATGCAAGCACTCGATCTAAACAAACATGGAAATCGTAACTACAATAAACCATTCATAAAAATACAAAAGCAGCAAAGTTTACGACTGAAGAATAAACAGTTTCAAATGCTGTATCTAAAGGGCATGAAACATAAAATGTCACTGTTTGTATACTCTTTGTAGCAAATTGATATGATCGATTTGATTGTATTTATTATTTACCAATGATTCACATAGTTATTACAGGTTAAACAAATAAGAAATACAGCTACATTAAACATTTTCCAGGCTTGAAATTGCTTTTGTAGAAATAGCAATAGGATAACCACACAACTAGGCACAATGGATAATTCACAGTGCATTTATAATCGGTTGTACAAGGATTCACCAGTGAGGGCCCGAGTCTATGAAATGTTAATTGTTCACTGAGCAGGACAGTGAACAGGAGGTCCCAAGGGGTCATATTATTATCCTTCTTGGTTCTGACCCTTGACAGGAGTTGACCCCAAGACTTGACCCCTGACTCCCAACTTGACCTCTCACACACCATACAATAACCAAGGGCTTTCACCATGCTACTGAAGGGACTCCCAAAGGTACAGTAAGATATTGGATCTCTCAGCACCCTGCTAAACTGAATAGTTGTGATAGCTACTAGCCACACAGACAGGCAGTACAGAGACTTCAAATATCATCCTTACAAAGCAAGAAAGACATTAACCAAAGTTCTTGAAGATGTCTTTTTGAAAAGAATGTGCTTGGTTTATGCAAAGATCAGTATTCTATAAATCCTCCTTCATAAAGAAAGAATGATGTAAAAATATTGGGGCAAATTACCAACTTAATAGGAGTAAGTTGAGAAATAAGAAGATTTTTGCTTCTTCCTAGCCAGGAGGGCATTATTAACTCTGTGGTAAATTATATGACTTAACGCCCTTCTAGCTCCAAACAAGACAGTTTTGCATCCCTTCCAGATTTCTTGACGGATGACTTGGATGATACTAGATCTTCTTTGATTGATAGAATTGAATTTGAGAAAAGGTGTGCACAGGTGCAAACTGGTATCATGTTCTTAATATCATCTCATCCCACCCCTTTCTCTCTCTCTCTCTCTTTCCCCTAATCTTTATATTTCCCTTGCTCCTTTCTCTCTCCCTCCCATATCTCTGTTCATGAATCATGCCCCTCTCTCAAATTGTCTTCCTTCCTCGTCTCTGCCTCCCTCATTGCTCTTTTCCTACCCCCACACCCCCCCCCCCCCTCTCTCTCCTCCCATCACTTTAATCTGCATATCTCTATCTCTGTGTACCTCTCTACATTTCTTTCCCCTTCTCTTTCTGTTTCTAAACATTTTCTTTCTCTCTGCATATCTGTCTAGTCACTGTCTGTCTCCTCCACATCTCTCCACTCTTTCCCTCTTCTTCCCTTCCTCTTCCCTTCCTCTCATCATCTCTTTCTCCCTTTCCCTGTTTGAACACCTATCATAATGCCTATATGCTGTATTGTATCATCTAATGAGCATACAAGTATCTATCCTCACACACCTAACAAGATTGGAAGGAAGCTCTCTGAGTAAATCAAGTAGATTATATATAAACCAAGCACAGGAAATCCTCTAATCATTTCTCTCACTTGGATCAAATTATTTGAGGAAGTTATTTGGGTCATACGAGAAGTTCAGCAAAAGTGTTTGAAGTATGGAAAGAGTGAAAAATGACTGGATATGAAATGCCATAATCTATTAGTCTGACAAGCTAGAACACAATATTCTACTTGAAAATAACATATACACAACTACATTTATCTCTAGTTTTATCTCTAGTTCTATCTCCCTCCTAGTTTTTTAGATCCTGACGTGTCAAAAATGTTGCCCTCCCCTCTCCTTATATCTGCCACCTAACATAAGTTTCCTACCAATTCCCATTTCTTCCTTGTACCCTGCTGCCCCTATGTCTGGCATCTCCTCTTCCCGTATCCTCTCTCTCCCCATTTCTCCTTCCCCCTCACACCTCCCCGTACCCTTCCCCCTTCACAGCTCCCCATCCTCTTCCCCATTTCCCTTCCCCCTTCACAGCTCCCCTTACCCCTCTCCATTTCATCTACCCCTCCCGTATCCACCCCTGTATGTATGATTACCCATCCTCCACTCTCCAATCTCTCAGTCACCTTAGCTACATTGTAGAGTAGTCTGTAAGCACAGACTCTAATTTGATACTTAAACATAATTCCATGCAGCCTTGAGCAGAGCCTAACTCTTTCAGTCTCTGGCTGTGTCCAATAGGACAGGAGCAGCTAAAGCGCAAAGCCTATGAGATGCAGTAGACTGTACAGTTAGCCTAGTCTCACAGATCAGACACTTTGTTATGCACAGCATCACAAGGGTATGTGCCTACAAACTAATGACAAAGATAGGAGGAGGAGGAGGAGGAGGAGGAGGAGGAGGAGGAGGAAAGAGGATAGATATAGACCTAGATACCAAGTTAGCATCTAAGATGCGGGTGAATTCCAGGAGATGATAAGACCTGAGAATCTGGGATGAGACCCACAGACAAGATGAAAGAAGGAATTGGAGTCGGAACGCATCCAACCGACAAAAAGATCCCGGAAAGGAATTTGCACTTTTCGAAAATGCAATTAGGCAGAGCTGGAGACTTACTGTCAGCCCCAGCAAGCAAATTTGTATCATGGAAGAAACAAATGTTTAACAAGCCGGCGTAAAGGCTTCGTGTTATTCACTCCGAGAGGGGTCAGATTTAGGGTCAAACTTAATGGGGCATTAGGGGTCTATCCAATTAAAAGAGATGGAGCCTTAGATCTATGTAAAGCACATACCAATGATATATTTATTGAGATATCTTATGAGATAAGAGACTTGTCTCATAAAGGTTGAAGGCACATGAAGAGGATTAATACTAAGTGATGATGTTAGGTCACTACATGGACAAGTGTACAGGTTGCCCCATAAAAAGAGTCTTACACACTTTCCCTTAAAGATAAAGACCAGTTATGGTCATGCGATTGCATTTTGAAAGAAACGTTGTGGAATCGATCAGAAAAGGTTGATCATGGGTTGAAAAGGAATCATCAAAATGATAAGAAATTTGGCCCAGTCTTCGTAAAGTTACAAGCACTGTACACAGAAAGATATATATGGGACTACGCACACTTGCGTGACATGTGCGTTTATCTCTCACATACCAATAGATAAACTAATTTACCAAATATATCAATTAGTGGGCGGTTTCCCGGCAATTTTTTTATCATCATGTATTAGTCAAAACATATTCTTTCACATGATTGGTAATAAGAGCTTCCATTTCGTTTTTTTCCAAAACTGATCTTTACCTTTAATACTCAATGAGTAATGAAGTGCAAATGTAACAAAAATGAAAAGCTTTTGGGATATTGAACACTTTATAATTGCATGCATTTGACTAGTAACATTTTAGAATCCTTGAAAAATGTAACGCCCAACGAGTATGTCCCTGGTCTGGTTTGATGTATAGTCCCTATGGTGATGTAAAGTTGAACAAGAACTACTGTTAGCAGTTAGCACTAAGGACTGTCTGAATCCTCAAAAATTACTTCCAACGTGCAGTGATATTGCATCATAACCTATTAGACAATTTTTTATGGAACACCCTGTACAGAGCAATGGTTGATTTATATGTTATGAATTGTATGATTAGCAACCTAGTTCTAACTAAGGCACTAATGGAAGATGATTATCTAAATACATATATGTCACTCAACGTTACTCTCTTGCAAACCTACTAAATATGTTTAATAAGTTCAATCCTGTAATGGATGAATATAGACATTGAGATAGAAGTAAGAGAAGAAGAGATAAATTTCAAACATAAACTGAGCAATAATTTGGCTGCATGTTGATGAACTTCCCGAAAGAGTTTTGAACATTAATTGCTTTCTTTGTTTGGCAGTTGGTACAAACATGCTGAACATCAGTAATTGAGAAACACTTCTTCTTCATAAAATGTAAGATCTCTACGACATAGGTAAAGACTATGGACCCGTGTAGCATTCTCTTTAATTCCCCATAAAAAAGGGGCTCTATTTGGATTCGATGGAGGATACGTTTTACTTTCCATTTTTACCTATCATAAGTGAGTTTTTTAACAGCTCTTTTCAAGCTTTCCACAGCTATTTCACTCACTGTTCTCACAGACCTATGTATTTGCCTTCCACTAGCTCTATCTTTAATACAGAAAAGAGAAAGTAGAATTTGACTCTGAAAATATTCCACTGAAGACCTGATACCCAGCATGAATTCCGTTGTCCCAAAATATATTTATCTGTTGTCTGACATGAGTTCAATAAATGTCACAGCGTTGTGGGTTCAAATGCAATACCATAACTGACCCTTTGACCTTTGACCTTAACCCAGCATGTGAAAAAGTTTTGGCACAGTTCACTTCACAGCAGTCAGATTTATGCTCAATCAAATGGCCTCGCATCAAGGCTCTCTCAATATATCATTATATCACCATTTCTAAAGCACTTGCAAAAACATAAAGAAAGAGAAATCTATTATTCAATTGGGTTGATGAAACTGCGAAGAAATACAAATCTAAAGAGAAGCATTGTGCTATCTCTGTATAAGTGTAAAAGACAAAAATAGACTCGCTTTTATTAAATATAAATATTTGATTGTCCTTGAACCAGACTATATATCATAGTACAGCTTCTCTATGAAAAGGCATGTTAGACACAGCAGGTGCATTTCTTGTTCCTCAGAATAGACCATGGGTTAATGAGAAGGTCTTTATACCGCCGATATTAAATAATGAAAAGGTCACATGTGCTGAGGATTAAGTCCTGTTACCGCTCTAATTGCATTTTACACTTTTAACTATGAACAAGACCCAGTGAAATGAACTCGTCCCTGAGAGACAAAAGGGTGTTAACTCCTAACACCCTGGATAGTTAACACCTTAGATATGCAGTTAACACCCTACTGCTTCCCAGCTGATAAACACACTGCAGATGAATGGATCGTTGAGAAAGAGAGGGAGGTATAATCACTATTAGTGAGAGACTGCAGAATGCAATCCACCTTCAACAGTGCTATTTTGTCTAATGGGCAATTTTATGACTTGTTTTCCGTCACATTACAAATATAATATTATTCATTAATATCTGTTATTCTGCATTTGTTACTATTTACTATCATATTCTTCTGCTGGTTTAAATGAACTAACATTCCATGAATTCTTAGAGTACATTACAGATAAACATGAAATAAATCAAGAAACCTGGAAGAATGAACTCTGTTCTTGGCTGATGGGGATCAAGCGATTGAGGCAGAAAGAAGTGCATAGTCACCTAGATTCTAGGATGTTGTGAGGGGGTAGGTCCCAGGCCTACATGTAGGTCATGCCCCTAGAGGAGCAGACCTAGACAGGTCTCAGACTTTGAAGGAAGGTCAAGCGATAGAGGCAGCAAGAAGTGCATAGTCACCTAGATTCTAGGATGTCTGAGAGGGGGTAGGTCCCAGGCCTAGGTCACGCCCCTAGAGGAGCAGACCTAGACAGGTCTCAAGACTTCCAAGGAAGTGATGAATTTCCTTGATAACCATCTTACATGATTCCTCACTAGGGTCCTCTCCATCACACGTCACAACACTACACTTACAATCTACTTGACCTACTCAACAAGCTAGGCAGACAGGGCATGTTCACATACACAAGATTAATCTTTATAATGGCCTACGTTCACAAAGGAGGTGTAAATGTAAACAATATCTTAACCAAGCTCAATCAAGATCCAAGCCATGCTTTACAGATCTGAAGTGGACTAAAATAAGTGTCTTTAATTGCTGATTCATTTGACCAAGGGCTATGGACACACTATGCTAAGAGGTTTAAACCATAGTTTAACTTTAAAACAAATCTTGAAGTTTAAAGGGAGGCTTTATAACTTCAGCAAGAAGGGATTAGACCACACAGCGAGGTCACTGTGACAGGTGGCTATCTCATTAACTCTGCTCTCATTTAACATAAGAAAAAGAGGATCATGGGAGACCAACAGGCACCAATTGGGAAAGTTTTCTATATAGAGGGAGCAAGTAGCTACAAGTACGACAGTGTGCCTTTAAACCATAGTATAAATTACAGTTTGATGTTTAAGGCCGTCGTTTAAGATAGATGTCATCTACGAATTCCCACCAATGACTACAATCATACAAGACTTGAGTTCAGGAAATTGGACTTATCATCTTACAAAACCTTGTCCTCTCTGAAGAATCATAAGAATTGCAGCTCCTATAACCACAAAATAAACTTTACACTGTGATAGAATTCAGATATAACCAATACAGGTTTAGATTGGGACAGTTATTTTTAAAGCAACCTTTCCACCTACAAGTACATCTTTGCTAAACTCTTGTTACAGAAATACTTAGTCCCAGCACTTAATATTCAAGTGGCCCTCTCAATCAATGTTTCCCCTGTATGCAAGGAAAGACCAGAGAGAGAGAGAGAGAGAGAGGAGGGGGGGGGGGGTAGAGAGACTGAGAGAGAACACAAATTGCTTCCGATTCTAACCTTTCAGCAGCTCATTTCCAGGTTCAAGTCCCACGAGTGCAAACAAAAATTCAGCAGATCAGCAAGCGAATAATCATGCCAACTCTGTGACTTTACAATCGAACTACCAGCGAAAAGAAGAATAGGGTACTTTGAAGGACTCAAATCTATGATATTCTACGCATCACTTCACTTTGTTCGGTTCATAGACTGTTACTGAAAACTGCTGAAATATGTATTCCAATCTTGTTCCAAGGTTACTGGTTATAAATGGTATATACATCTCATCCTGTCACAAATATTTTACTGTTAAAAACAGCCCCGAAATCAATAGACCGTGGGCCGAGCGCGATTTTTCTTCCAGTCCGTTGCATAGATTACTGGTCCAAGATTTAGATAATGTTAATAAAATGATAAAAATACACAGAACCCAAATCAGCTTATTCCTACGACTGAATCTTTGCCGTTCGTATAATACATCATTTTAATTGACAAGTTATTTAAGAGAAATGGGCGTGAACGAGACCGCCAACTCTCCGTTCGTACACGTGTATAAACTCACCGTGCGACGAGAGTGAAACAGCACAATCTCCGTCTCCGTCGTACGAAGAAATTATGTAATCTATTCGAATATTTCCCAAAGCTAATCACATTTGCTGATGTAAATAATATGATTTTGCAAATATGAACTGCTAAAACTAATGAAAACCTCGTCAGGGTGAAAATATTTCGAAAATAGGCGGTCATAGCGGGTCATAGCTACCATGAAACAGACGAGAAATAGCGCGTTGCCAATTTGATATTATTGTAAGGATCGTATGCAATTCTCTTGAATGTACGTACATGTACACTGATCTGTGTAGAGATCAGTGGCTCCGTACCGACAAGACTCGAGTAATTTTTGTGTAATTAGAACTTTTTATGAAAACATTTCTTGTATTAGCAATGCAATGGTAGTTTAAGAATATGCCTACAGAATTAGAGTCCCTAAATTTTCATTGTAATTTTATTTCCAGTCCTGAAGTAGTTTTTACATGTTTTGAAATGTTTGATTTTTTGTATTTATTTATTTATTTATTTTTTTATATTTTTTTGGGGGGCGGAGTACTCGCTTAATAATAGGGTATACGGGGATGTGGGTTATTTTTCTTCCTGGAGGAAGAAGTATGACAATGTTTATTCAAAATTACACTGCATTCACTGGCTTAAAAATTGATAACAAATACATGCTGAGGTATATTTGTGAAGTGTACAGAATGATGATGTATAATTTTATGTCGTCTGGATTTTGAAATCATGTGATGTTATTATAGTTATACAGAATGTTTTCATACAATGGTTTACAGACATTTTATTTGTCAGGACTTATACATTTCTGACTAAACAAATGGTGACAAGGTTTTATATCCTTTTCCCCCTCTTCCTGTCAGATCTGTATACCAGAAGCCGATACTTATACAAGAAACACTCAATAATATTGTTTAATAAGTAAAATAAACAGATTTTAGAGCATATTTTCTGTTAGTTTTGTTATGTTTTGATGAACTGAATGCCCATCTATACATGTATGTGCGAAGAACCATTTACTGGATGAGAATGTGAAATGAAAGATAAATGTCGATATGTGAAGGAGTCCACTTAACCAAAAATAAATGAATATAAATAAATATATATTATAAAGTTTTACGGGGATCCGGGACGGGAATCATGTGCCACCGGAATGCGTGATTTTTTCACAAAAAATCCCTTGACAAGGGTTAGGGTTTTGTAGGCCTAATTCAGATCGGATATTTTAGCTCATTTTTTCGCTGGAGTATACAAAAAAACCTTTTAAATAATGGCCCCTTTCTGCCTAATTATGACCATTATATACTCTCTTAAAAAAAAAAGTGAATTTTCAAAATCACGGACGTCACTCCTCTGGAGAGTGAAAATGTAGTGAAAATAGAGTGAACATTCACTCTTTTCTTCTTAGAGAGCACTCTAAAATCAATTGATTTTCACTCCTAAACAAGTGATCACGGACGTCACTCCCAATAGAGTGAAAATTCACTCTTTTTTTTTTAAAGAGAGTATGGTACGGGTCAGTTGTCGGCCTTATACATTTTGTCAGGACTTATACATTTTTTACTAAACAAATGGTGACAAGGTGTCAGTTGTTAGCGGCACACCCCAGTCGGAACCAAATGTGAGTATCCCCCCCCCCCCCCCCCCCCCCCCCCCCCCATGGCATAATTTGTTAACCAAAAATAAAATATTTTATAAAGGAAGAAACCAATGAATTTATTAAAGATGAACATGAATAAAATAATGATTGAAGAAATAAATTGTCACATGTCACCAAAAAACGTTTTAGTTCTACCCATTTTGTTTTTCTTTTTACTTTCCTGAAATGGAATATGGATCACTTCCGAAACACTTCAATGAATATACACTTCAATAAATTTATCATTTGGCAGCTGTGGATCCAAGGGGGGGGGGGGGGGGGAGCGGGAGAGGAGCGGGAGAGGCATCGAAGAAATTCACTGACGAGCAAGCCGAAAACATCGAGGATAAGCACGACATAAAAGGTCCTTGGCCTTTTCAGGTGTTTAATGAATTTTCCCGGCCCATCCCCTTTGGAGGAGGATTTTCTTCAAATGAATGTCTCATATATACAAGTACATTTATTTATTTTTGGTTAAGTGGAATCTTTTGCATACAGACATTTATGTTTCATTTCACATTCTCATCCAGTAAATGGTTCTTCACACATAAATGTAGTTGGACATTCCGTTCATCAAAACATAACAAAACGAACTATAATAACATCGCATGATTTCAAAATCCAGACGACATAAAATTATACATCATCATTCTGTACACTTCACATATATACCTCAGTATGTATTTGTTATCAATTTTTAAGCCAGTGAATGCAGTGTAATTTTGAATAAACATTGTCATATTTCTTCCTTCAGGAAGAAAAATAACCCACATCCCCGTTTACCCTATTATTAAGCGAGTACATGTAAAAACTACTTCAGGACTGGAAATTAAAAAAAAGACATATATCTTTTTTTATAATTACAATGAATATTTAGGGACTCTTATTCTGTAGGCATATTCTTAAACTACCATTGCATTGCTAATACAAGAAATGTTTTCATAAAAAGTTCTAATTACACAAAAATTACTCGAGTCTTGTCGGTACGGAGCCACTGATCTCTACACAGATCAGTGTACATGTACGTACATTCAAGAGAATTGCATACGATCCTTACAATAATATCAAATTGGCAACGCGCTATTTCTCGTCTGTTTCATGGTAGCTATGACCCGCTATGACCGCCTATTTTCGAAATATTTTCACCCTGACGAGGTTTTCATTAGTTTTAGCAGTTCATATTTGCAAAATCATATTATTTACATCAGCAAATGTGATTAGCTTTGGGTAATATTCGAATGGATTACATAATTTCTTCGTACGACGGAGACGGAGAATGTGCTGTTTCACTCTCGTCGCACGGTGAGTTTATACACGTGTACGAACGGAGAGTTGGCAGTCTCGTTCTCGCCCACTTCTCTTAAATTACTTGTCAATTAAAATGATGTATTATACGAACGGCAAAGATTCAGTCGTAGGAATAAGCTGATTTGGGATCTGTGTATTTTTATCCTAATTTCTGGTTACCGAAAACTATGTACCACAAAGTCAGTCCAAAAAAAGAAAACTAAGCCCTAAAATCGCGCTCGGCCCACGGTCTACAATGTGTGCTAATCAGCAGCTGATGTTTTCAAATGTCATAGATACAAAATTATTCTAAAACCTGTCGATAAGCCTTCCTTTGTTCTCTCAAACAATTGCATCAATTGCAAGTAATCATTCAACAAAATATGCCATAACATTAAAGTGCTTAGAATCAAGGTTAAACCCAACTAAGCAGACATAATTTTTTAGATAGACCCTAAAAACATGTTTGACTATACTTTCCCAGAGTATACTTGACATATTACCAAATATATTCCTGTGCATTGTTTCAATCCCCTGGTACAAATACAAAATTCACAACTCCATTAGTTTCCATAACCCTCACAGGACGAGCTGTATTTCCTTTCCATCAATAGAAAATTCTTTGACTTAATTTGCATCTAAACAGTAAGGAAAAAAAAAGAAAAAAAAAGAAAAAAAAAAACAGAGGGTAAAGAAAGAGAAAGGGGTCCGTCTGATAATCCAGGTAACAAAGTTGGTCTAGGTGGGCCATTGAAAATAAACATGGCAGGCACAATGACAAAGCTCTATCAAGGTTTACTCAGCAAACATCATGGCATGAGTACAACACCTAGAATATTTTTGTAAAGAAAAAGCCAGACGAAAATGTTTTGTGTTTGAGCTCTCTGTTTGAAGAGTAAGCGCAGCTCTATTCTTCTCAGATTTTAATAGTCCAGGGTGGGGGAGGATAGGCTTTGGGATCTTTCTTTTTAAAGTTCCAGCCCTGTAAAGTTCAAAGCACCTGCTTAACCCTCTAGTCATCTATATATTATTTTGTGGCAGGGGGGGGGGGGGTGCCCTTACAGAAATTTAGGCATGCCGGCAGTTACCGACTAGCTAGTGAAAGCTAGTGACTAGCTAGTGGCTATCCTAATAAGCAATCGCTAGCTAGCGCACTGTACACGCTCGCTTATTGCTCGCTATAAACTCGCTTTAAATTTCTGCCCTATCCTGCTGCATGCATGCGAGGACCAATGCTGCATGCCTGCAAGCTATTTTAAAGTCCATTTGCAGCTTGCAGGCTTGCAAGATTGGTCATGGAACCTACTGCACGCCAGAAAGCTTGCAAAGTTTACGGAAATCTTGCAAGCCTGCAAGCCTTGCAGGCTAACACGCTATTTTAAAAAACGGCTGCAAGCTTGTAGGCTTGCAAGATTGGTCATGAAACCTACTGCATGCCAGAAAGCTTGCAAAGTTTACTGAAATCTTGCAAGCCTGCAAGGCTTGCAGGCTAACACGCTATTTTAAAAAACGGCTGCAAGCTTGTAGGCTTGCAAGATTGGTCATGAAACCTACTGCATGCCAGAAAGCTTGCAAAGTTTACTGAAATCTTGCAAGCCTGCAAGGCTTGCAGGCTAACACGCTATTTTAAAAACGGCTGCAAGCTTGTAGGCTTGCAAGATTGGTCATGAAACCTACTGCATGCCAGAAAGCTTGCAAAGTTTACTGAAATCTTGCAAGCCTGCTATTTTAAAGTCGACTGTTTACATGGAACCTACTGCACGCCTGCTAGCTGGCACGTCGCAACTCGCAAACCAATTCTACAATTTGAGAAGTTAATTGCAATTAAGCTTACCAGTCTTTTAGAAAGCATACTAAGCATCTGCATTTCAAGTAGTACTCTTCAATAAGTTATGTACAATAAAGAGGGGAAAAGTTGTTACATGTACATGATCAAGTCGCACACATTTCTCGAGACTCGTACAAAAGAGAAACAAAATGATGGTTTCCAGGAACCAAGTTTACTTTATATCTTACAGAATGTATCCATGGATTTGATTATTCAGTGCTCTCACAATAATTATTGCTGCAAATGTCAGCTGACATAAAGTTACATTTAAGAGATTTTATAGGCATTTTATGCAATTTCACATTCTGCCTTTTGAAATACAATTATTCATGATGGGTGAATGGAATCATTTGTATGTAAGCACTTCACAAAGACCATGCATTCAATTGAGTTACCCAATCAACCACTACTCAGGGTTTGACAAGTCACAATACAATTATATACAGAGTGTAATGAACACAATACATAATAATAATAATACTCACGTTTTTATGTAGCTTATAAATAGCTTATAAAACAAAGAGGTATGGCAAAATAAGTCTTAGCCTTAAAGCGTCCGAACACCTTTGTATACAGATGCCAACTGATGATCATGCTAATCTCTCTCTACTTGATTGGGGCGTTTAGCGACATACAAATAATCACAATCATCAATCTCCATGAAAACACATAATTCAATTATATCCTTTATTTCAACTGCTACTAATTCAAAGCCATCTTTTCTGCAAGGAACAAGGTGACTTACTTTAGCAGATGTCATGTCATCATTTGATAGGTGAAAATCTACAACCTGGAACTTCTCAATAAGGGCAATATATATTGAACATGAACAGATACCATCACATGAACAAGGAGCTGAAGGGGTTAATTCTATGTATTTATGAACACGACCAAATGATAAGGTTTCATCCTGATAAAACATAACAGTGTATGAATTTCGCTGGTAGGCCAAAGTATATTCTTTTGAACATATTACCGTGCTATCCCACATTACTCTTAAGAAAGATTGAACCTCACGGCAGACTGCATGGCCGACTAGTCTCCGTATTACAGTTTGTTCCATTCTTTTTAGGGTGTATTTCTTAGTGACACAAGAATATAGTAATCATGAAACATATGCTTACCTTTCTTGTATTTGTGTGAGGAGAATCTCATTCTAGAGAAAAACTTTCCAACTTCAGAATCCAGTTTCAAATCTTGCACAAGCAATGGATACTTCAAGAAAATTGCCACACTGTTAGCAATTTGCATATCAACATTTTGTGTACCATGAAACAAAGACAATAATTCTCCATTAATCGATTCAAAGGTAAAACATGAATAAACCCAAAGGGGACCAAGATTTCTGACAACATCACATAGATGAAGCAGTTGGTGAATATTTGATGTCATCTCACTTTTGGAATATAAGGTTTCATGCATCATACAAAAATGTTGTAAAACTTGCTCACAGTGATCGATAGTTTCGTGGGAAATGGAATCTACATTAAGTAAATACACAGCCTCCACCAAAAGCAAATAATGCTGAAAATACATGTCAAGGAGTAAACCAGATAATACTGGTAGGGGAGTAGTAGAAGAGCCATGACCGACACTCTGATGCCTTCCAGTATTTTCTGTGATCCCTAATACTTCTTGGTACTCGACCAATGAAATTTGGAGGTTTCAGATTCTTCAAACGGGCATCTGCAGCAGAAAGTAAGTGGGATATACTATAAGGTTGACTGGAATGGCTGCTATCAACCAAAGTTTTAAAAGCCTTCTAACTATTCCAAGAAGAACCTGGTGCATCCAGTCAATAGCTGTACCATTTATCAAATCAGGCATATGGTACAAAAACCAGGATGGACCTTTTATTCCGAGTATTGGTTTTCCCATCTGAAAAGCCTGCTCTGCGCACATTTTTGTTTGGTCATGTGTTCTTTTGCTGTCATCTAATGTGGTCAAATCACAAGGGAACACTCTTGCATGCCCTCTTCCAACACTTATGACTTCCCCTGGTTGGGTGCATTTGGGGCATCCATATAACCCATTAAATTGGGTCATATTGAGGACCGAGCATTTTGCAGGCATATCACATGTCCCACACAATAAAATGCCCTTAACCTTTTGTTCCATTCCCAGGTAATTACAGATATTAACTCCAGATGATAAGTCTTGCAATGATGTATGAAAAGGTTTCAAAAAAGTATTCATGTGTGGCTTACCTTCACCATACCACAAACCTGCTATCACCATTTTTTCTTTCAGAAATCTTTTAGTTGGGGGCAATTCGTTGATTAAAAAATAAAGGGGCCAAATTTGAAATTTTGAGGACTTAAAAATTGGAACGCCATCAGTATTCCACATAAATGAAATATTATTGGGGTTTTGTAGAAGTCCACCAGGTTGTGAAAACTTCTTGTACAAGAGACCATCATATATATCTCTAATCGTACCATCATTTTTTCTATGAAATCTGTGTTGCAGATCACCACTAAAGTCTTTTTGTTGAAACAAAGCTTGTATCTGTGCCAAAATGGGGATTTCAATGAAATATGTCTTGTCTTTCTTACTTGTAATTTGTTTGTGACAACATGGACAGCTGTTTTGTTGTTTATTTAAAAGGAAACCACAAACTGAACAAAACTGGTGAAATACAAGGGGCATCTTTAAGTTAGAGAAATATTTCTTAAACAAATGAAGGGTAGTCTTGCACAGGTTTGGGTGTTTGCAATGCAGGCACACAAGAGTTAAAATGTCAACAAGACATGACCCTGTTAAGCTATGCCTCAACCCTAAGGTTAAAATAAGAAGCATGCTCTCTGCAAGGGTCAATGGGGCTCCTTCATACAATGGTTTGCTATCAAATGGTGAATCATCTGATGATGCAGGAATGTCCTCAAAGCTCTCCTCAGCATCGAACCAGTCATCACCAAGAACATCAAAATGTATGTCATCCCCATCCTCTTCCTTTTCCTCTTCATTGTTGTCCGTGGACATAGCAGTGACAGCATTGGCCATCCATTCACCTGGTGGATCAGCATCTCTCACATCTGAAAGGAGAAAACAGGAGAAATATAAATTTCTTTATAAAGTCAAAAATAATTGTAATTGAATGTTTCAATGAAGTTATGTCAGATGATTGTTCTTTAATCCTCATCATGCCTTTATTCCTTTTAATAGATACTCATCTCAACATTTTGCTTTTTTGAAACTGACTTTATCTGCAGTGATTGCACTTGCCCCAGCCAAATTTTTGCAAGTTTGTTGAGCCTTGAGAAAATTATACCAGTTAATCACTTTGTGACTTATTTGTTCAATACACATGCATATTAAGTTGAAATCAATATTACAGCAAAGATTATCAAAATCATTGTTAGGGAAACATTGATTTTACCACACGCCAGTGCACTTAATAACTTACAGGACTATAAAAAAGAGGATACCTGATTTTCAATGAGAAGATTTAATACTTTACAGGACCAGAGCTGATTTTTGATTTGTGGAATCATTGTGGATTTTGGGTACGTGTCGGGGGATCGACTAATTTTCCGGGAGTCTCCCGGATTTGCCACTCTGCATTACATTAACAAATTTCAATCCCTGACACATACTTGAAATGACTATGCACTGCACATAACTGAATGCATTAAACATTATAATATGAGCTAATCTTCCAAGATTAATTGCCGTGAAGTTATTCGCTTCAAATGGAAGAGAATGATCATGTAGATTAAAAAGAGGGTGGGGTGACAGACATGAAATTCTTGAAGGGTACCAAACAAGCATCACTCAGCATATTTCGTACTTACTCTCTACGAGAGTTGGAGGGGCATCCCACCACTCAGTATCCACTGCCTCTGCAGCTCCTGCAAAACAATTGATATGTTTAAAATTTAGATGAAACATGGTCAGTGTGACTGTATCATTACTTTCTAAAGACTTAACACAACATTGTTACACAGTCAAACTTGCCTTAAATTTGCTGAGACTGATGAAATAGCTTCGACTTAAAAATGTTTGCACATTGGCTGTAATTTGATTTCTGAAGCATAAAATAGCGGGAAAAAAAAATCTCAATTAAGTGGTTATATATTCTATGTCATCAACTATTAAATCATATAACACAACACCTGCATTGTATATTAAGTTAGCTTTAAATTAAAGAGCTGAAAAGTATTGGCGATGTGTGTGTGAAACTTTACCTCCTTTCTTATGTGCACTCCTTGACTGGGTCTCAGTGACTGATAGTTCGGGATCATCAAAACCCTCGTCTATCCACAAAGAAAATCATACAAAACAAGACAAAGTGATTAGGCCAAACTTGAAAGGTTACAGCTACAGTTTCTAATTATGTGTTATATACACATCATATTGCACTTCACATGATTGGTATGGGTATTGCAAATGGAGATTAGGTAGAATGATCCATAATGGTCCAAGAGAGAATTTCAAGAAAAAAACAGTCGGCCAGGACTTATGAAATAGCTTTGGCAATAAAGAGAGGGGTCGTTTGATGAAGTGTGATGCATGAAAGGTTGACTGTATTGAGAATGGTGTAATGGTTTTGAGGACACCATAGCAAGTTAGCAATAATTTTTTCTTGGAGAGCTTAATTTTCAGATTTTTTCATTTTTCGGGGGGGGGGGGGGGGAGGGAGTAGTGTAGCGGAGAATGTAGATATCATGACCCCCCCCCCCCCACCATGGTTCATACTACATGATCCACCACCCACAAACACCTAAAAATCAAGACAATACTTGTTGTACATGTATCATAACTACAATTTGGCGTTTCAATAGGACATTTAGGAGTGTGATCTATTGCATATTTTAAAAGCAGTAGGTCTTGATCATTGAAGACAATACATTACTACTATTAATACTAGTTGGAATAAAAGTTTCAATGGCATGTCCCGGTGATCTAGCTTAACGCGGAGCTCCAGTCGCTGAATAAAATAACCATACTTTCAGTGAACTTACCAACTTTGGAACTAGAAGATTGAGTGAAGCTTTCAGGAACATCCCACCAGTTACCGCCGACTGCCTCTGAAGAATCTGTGTAATTAAATTAAGGTAAATCTTTTTTCAACATGGATTTCGATTTTGACCCATAATTTCCTAAAAAGGGACCATTAAACTGATTATTTCATTCAAGTAGGTAAGTGGAACTGATATATTATAGCCTAGGCCTAATTTACAATATAACATGCATGAGGTGAAATGACATTTTGGGGGATTTGGGGGGCATAACATAACAATACGACCTGAAATGGCCGTGGCGTTATCAAGGGAATGTGTATCAACGGTTTCCGTCTCTAAAGAGAGAGCCGGCCGACCCTACCCCAATTAAGAGGCTAACGAACGAAAGAGACAGAAAATTCGGTCTAGTCAGGTATGTACCAATTCATCAGATTCATCATGTAAATTGTAACTGTACTACTAGATCTAGGCTAATCATAAGTAAGTAAATTAAAGTAGGGGTCTATGTTCATGAGATAATCTGAATTCGGAACTTACCACATGTCTTTCTTTTGTCTCCTTCCAAGCTTTGATTTTGGCTGGGTTCCAGCAAGTTCTTCATTTGTTCTGGAAGTTGAACTTGATCCAGCTCCTTTTCAGACGTCACACTCACGTTGGACACATTTCCTTTTCGTGAAGAATAATTATAAGGTCCTCTCCTTCCCCTTCTCACTCTCAGTGAAATTGTCTGCTTAGCTTTAGGTGTACTAGTTTTATTGTCAAAATTCATGTTTGATGATCAGAAAGGTGTAGGATAGATCGAGCTTGAGATCGAGATCAAGAGAGCTAACGTTAGCAAGGGTTAGGGTGACTTGGACCTAGTCTAGACTCAGTTAGCTAGAGAATGTTCAAGTGTTGCAACAAACGGACACGAAGATGAGTCTACGGGACTACTACGTTTTTACGTACGCGAACGATTCAGTTTCGTCTTTCTGAGCTGAGCTGAGTCTGAGAATGAACAAGTTTGACTTTCGTACATCTAATTATTGCCGGTAATCGCTTGTATATTTTACAAAATATACTTTGAATCAGGGTCCAAATCTTGATGAGGTAACCAATGTACCTGTATGTAAATCTCAAGTCCAGTCAAAGAAAATAGATGATTCAAAATTCCGGTAGCGGTGGCATGCATGCAGTGCATGAATTTGTACAGAGCGTGAATTGAAGCGCTAGCGACATGACGTGCGTGCGTAGAGAGCTAGCCTTACACACGAGCTGTGATTCCTTTATCCATGACGTCAGTCCCATTATTTTGTTATTTGTTTCCACTTTAATAAAGAAGCTTAGAAACTAATTTACTTATTTACAAATTTGAACCTTTCATAGAAAACACAAACCCGAAAATGATAATGAATCAGTCCTAATCTTGCCTCGGACCGTAAATAATAACAAAATAAAATAATTGCGTACACATGTACTAAGAACATGCTACCACCAAAATCAGCGATAGTCTACAATGCATCCGCGGTTCCGTCCCCACGAAATAAAAACCCTTATCAGGCGAAGGCGTGGTGGCGTTTACATCTAATATTATCTAAATAGAATATTTTCAAAAAATAACAAAATCAGATTCAACAATGATTTAGATTTAATATCTTAGTCTATAAGTTAATTAAAGATAAGACTTATAAAAGATTTGTCCGAAATTCTGAGTTCAGTCACTGCTGGACGACGTTGTCACCAGTTCTAGACAGTCATTCAAGATTTTATTTCCATGCAGAACTTTTTACTTATCACGTCCTAATGAAAAAGCTAACATTTAAGTTATTGCTGTATTTTATTTTGCGAGTTTCGTTCGCATTGATAGGAGATCCAAATGTATTTGCGTGGTTATGATTTTTATTTCGTGGGAGAAAAAAAACTGCGGATGTATTCAAGACTAACGGGTCCACGGCTCGAGCGGCGGCAGGTAGGTAGGCATGGTCGAGGAGATGACCACATTACGAAGACTGGATGGACTATTCCATTCGCTCATGGGTTAAGTCGAGAGTGGCAAGCTCTAACGATACACCGTTCGCTACAAATTTGTATTCAAAATAGATTTCAATGACACACTACTCCTTAAATAATAATTTATATGGTTTCCAAATTCGAAATAATTACTTCTTAACCCATATTTCGATCGCTTGATATCGCTGAAATATTCCCCGGCCCTACGTGCGGATATGGAAATTACTTCCTGTCTCGGCCGAAATTTGAAAGGGATCGGATCGAAAGAAAGTGCAACGCATGTATTGTGAAGGAAAACTTTTTCATCTGCATGACAATACACGCGGTACTACTCCTAGCTATACGTCGTTTCTTCTTCTTCTTTACGAGATTGTTTCTGTTTCTGTTTCGATTTCGTCGGTAGATATTTTCAGGCTTTATCTGTACTTTTAGTTTGCAGTTTATATAGATAATGAAGAAGTTTTGCATTGTTTATTGGGTCGATGAGAGAAAAGTTTCAATCGAAAACCTCAAAAATGTGCCGGAAGAGGCAAGGAGCGTGGGCTCAGCCTCGGACATAAAATTTCAAGGAGGAAAACCATATCATGGAAAGATCCTGAAGATAAGTGGTAAGTACTACATTCATTTTCTAGCAATTTTGTGTGTGTTTTAGATCTAGAAAATCTACATTGAATTTTATCATTTTTATTTTAGTCTTTTGACGCAGGCAATATTCCTGCATCTGACTTTTAGGCAAAAAAAAAACAAACAACGTGTTTAGCGTTCAGCTTTTTTTTAAATTAGGATAGAGTCTAACAAAGTTAGGAAGAGGTCCTTTCTTTCTCTTAAAGACTTAAAATGGCTGCTCGGTACAATTTCCCTGACAGTCGGGCTATTTTTCAAGATTTGTTTTTTCTTTTTTCTTTTAAATCAGAAATAGATCCATTTTAGCAGTGTTTTTCATGTTTTTTCTTTAAAAACAAAATTTCAAAAAATTTCAAAAAAATTCAAAAAAAAAATAATAGAGGTCTAGGAGGCGGCCCCCAAAAAGGAAGCGGGCGGGGACGCTAAACATGTATATTTTCTTACATGGCCTAATGATTGCTCCAAGGAGTTCCCTTCTTTGTAAAATGAATACTCTGTCAAGTGTCAGTTGCTGTAATGTTATACTAATATTACTAGATCTATTGGATGCACATTATTCCCAGAGTAAATTGGTTTGGGTATTTATCTAGAATCCCCTCTAACAGTGGAAAGAAGCAACCATATTCTTTGAAAATATTGTTCCAAAATGTACCGGTACATGTATGTTTGCACCTCCAGCTATATTAGTTTAGGTTATGTTCAGGGTTTAAACAGGACTAAGGATTTTCTCTTTATTGGACATCCAGAACTTTCCGCATAAAAGGCTGTAGCAACTGTGCGGAAAGGGACAAATAAAAAAGCACCTACGCTTCAAATGGGCAAATTATGATCAAGGTTTCAGGTCAGGGTGCATGCACGGTCGCAGCAACTTGGATTATATTGTGTTAGGGCCGAGTGAAGTCAAGTCACTTAATATTAATAATAATAAATAATAATAAAAACGTTACTTATAAAGCGCTTGCCACCGAAGTCTCTAAGCGCTTCAGTAAGTACAGCCGGTTACAATATGATTTTCTTTTTGTGTTTTTGTGTAGAAAACAAAGAAGAATTGATCACGGAAATGAAGATGGTATCAATTCATGAGGATGGTAGTGTGGAATTTGCCACCACCAAAGCCACCACCACCACAGCCACCACCACAGCCACCACCACAGCCACCACCAAAGCCACCACCAAAGCCACCACCACAGCCACCACCACAGCCACCACCACAGCCACCACCAAAGCCACCAACAAAGCCACCAAGACTCAGAAGGTCCAAGCCGTTGAGGCGGCTGCACAGGTCCAGAAGGAACTGTGCAGACAGATGCTGTCAGCACAGGTTCGTGAACTGTACTTAAAATGCTGAACTTCAATTTCCTTGGCACAATGGTCACTCAAATAAAATCATACCAATGTCTGATTCAACCAAATAATAATCTCTATATTTCTGCAATCTGACTGCAAAGGATTCTGGTCTTTTTTTATTGGCAAAAGGGAAGTAGCCTCCTAAAATTTCTTGGTTTTGATGGATAATTGCTGAAAATTATCCAAACTTTCTCTCTAAACAACTGTCCTTGAGTCTAATTGATATCAATAAGCATTTCATTCATTTGATTGTTTTCATGTAGTTTTCATTTATTTATATTTTAAAACCTGTTTCATAAATACTAGTCCAGTTATGTATCTTAAATTTCACAGATAATATATACAGTTAACCTTGCATATCTAGAAGTCACATGAGGCGAAATTTCCCCAAGTAAAATCAATTATTAAAAAAAAAAATCAAACTGTGCAAAACATGTGTTATTTAAATTTCCTATTAAAGAACAAGTTATGCAACGTTAACTGTAATTGTTTTTGTTTCACAGAAAGAGGATGAGCATTCCATTCTAAAAAGGGAGAATGCTACTCTCAAGAGGCGAGTAGCAGAACTCGAAGTAGAAAACAAGCGGCTGAAAGCAAACACAGGAAACCAGTCAAACCAGTCAAACCAGTCATTCACAATGGGTAAGTAACGTACATGTACATTACTCTTTCCATTGCCTACACTGTATCTTACAAAGGTAAACTGCAATTGTCTCTATTTTTAAACATTAAAAAAAAAAGAACACTGACACTGGCGTACTGATTGTTTTCTTTTTCTTTCTTCAAATCATTGTTTGTATTTCTTCAATGTTTTCACTTGCATCAAGTTTTTTGCTTGTCAGCAGCTGGACCTTCAAACATATTTGGCTCATTATGCCATTGAATAATGAAAAAACAGTACCCCCGGTAGTTCATTTTTAACATGTACAGTACCTTGTCCAGGCAATCAATTATCTTCTTTTTTTTCCCCGATTTTATCACAGATATTACACCTAAGAAGATAAAGCTCCTGAAGGAGATAACTTCATTTGTGTCCAATCAGGTAAGGTTTGTGTTTTCTATTCCATTGTAATATATATATTAAGTTACGGTATTTGTGTCCATTTGTCTTAATTTAATGAAAAGAATGAATTTTTTTTTGTTGATTTAACACATCCAAATTCAGTGAGAATAATAGAATTAGAATCCTGGAATGTCACAGACTAAATTTATGGGCCCAACATATTATAATAATGATAATAGTAATATTAAATAATACAATTTGTATGTACATTGTGGCAAATCCACTGTGTGGAGTAAACAAGGCACATGTAGAATTAATTAAGAAGCAAACAGAAATGCTTTACATAATTTTTAAGGGAGCTCCATAATTGAGGACACGCATGGGTAAATGATCTTCCCACCCAAGTTTTTGCACATTTAAATATCTGGAGTACTGAAATATATTTTGAAAAAAATCATGATCATATGAATAAAATACTAGTCAACAATTCAGTCATCCTTGCATAAGTAGAAATGTTGCATAAGCCAAAGGTATTCACGAGACCCCTCTCTTTAATAGTATCTTCTTTTTTTGTGTCATGTAAGTCAAATTTGTTTTTTTTTAATTGGTTCCAGTAGATTCGACTTAAGCAAGTTTGACAGGATTTTTTAAAACATTTTTTTAAGGTACATGAGGAACAAAAAGGAGTTGAGAAGAGGCCACTTCAACATCTCCCTATATACCCACCTACAGCAACGCTGACCGCCTCTACGGCCCCAACCCTGACCACCCCTCTGGCTCCGACCACGTCTACCCCTCCGACCCCAATGCTGATCGCCCCTTTGGCCCCAACGCTGACCGCACCTCCGCCCCCAACTCTGACCGCCCAGTTTCTGAATGTCCAAACTCCAAAAGCCTCAGTATCAGTAAGTAAGATAAATGCTGCTATCGTCTTGCATTCAGAGGGTGGAATGTGAAAAATTAAATGAATATTGAGATATATTCAAAACCAGAACTCCTTTTTCAATTTCATTCATTACTAGTCAACTATCAATTTTGGAAATTTTCTCCAAGTTAACTATATAGAAGTGACCCAACGTTGTTGTAGTTTTGCACAATTCAACACAGTTAGCAAGTACATGTGTAGGCATACCTTTAATTAAAGTGGTCTTGGGTTTGTCATAACCTGTTTTCTGTTGCTTAAAATCTAGTTTTCATCAGACATTATTGCTGTATGCTATTGATCTATTGATCAGGATTAATATTAACCCCCCCTCCCCCCCCCCCCCCCGAAAATTGTATTACAGTTACAATAAAGTTCTGGTCGGGGGGGGGGGGGTGGGAAGAAAATGGACTTCAAAGATATTGATTTTCTGTTATATTAATACATGGAAGATTATCACAGATTACCATTATTAAGAAAAAAATCTTGCCAGAAATTAAAAAGAGCATTTTTTATATACAGCTGTACATGTAATCACATATTTGTCTTGTGTTGGAACTGCATTGCATCACTTTCTAAACTAAGATTCTGCCATTAATTAAATGTGACATTGAACTTTTTTATTTTTATCAAATGTTTTCAATTACAATATATTAACATAACCCTAATTATAATGATAATTATAATTTTAATGAAAATATTTTTGATCACCAAAACTCCTGATTAGCTTTATGCAAGAGACCATCAGCCTTTTCACACACAGCTAAAATTCTATAAACATGATTAGTATAAACGTGTTTGAAACGTGTTTAAACTAATCACGAGCCTTTCACACACAGAAATTTCGTTGCGATCGTTCATAGTTTCGTGATTAACTACTGCTCGTAAAATGCGCAGTAGTGCCATTGCGCATTGAAGGTCATGTCATATCAATCAAAGCGCACGCTCCATCCAGTCTAAACACGTTTAAACACAAATTTCCTTTCACACACAAAATGTCAAGCTCTCTAGATACGAACTTCGTATCTGCAGCCTGCTTTTAGGGGCGTATGGATCGCGACTTTGTATCTATCCCAACATCGTATAAACGATGTTCACACTGGGAAATTTTGTCTATAAACATGTTTAAAACTGTTGAGTGATTCTAATCATCTCTAGATACGATGAATTTTAGCTGTGTGTGAAAAGGCTGCATGTGTTACTTTAATTTATTTCAAAATCCATGGTGCTATATTTATTTAGATATGTATTGATTTGTCTTCCCTTAAAAAAAAAAACTGTTTTTCAGGGATCCAGTTCCAAGCCAAAGCAACTTTTTTTTGCCGCATCGGGATCATCACCTGTAAGTATACTCTATACTACTGTATTAAACATGTTTGTGGTAGCAATGGCTCATTAAGATTTTGTTTTTTCTTTTGGCAGTAGGCCTTGGTTTTGTTGTTAATATTCTGTGTCATGCAGAAAACTTTCATTCATTTGGGATAATAATTTTGTTTAGTTGAGCTTCTACACTTAAACATCATCTAAACGTTTTGACTCAGCCCTAGTTTCCGCTGTATCATGTTTCTTGTGTTCAAAGGTCTTTGAATTTTTTGCTTTGATATTGTCAATGAAATGTACAGTAGGCAGGAAATACACTATTATGAACTTCACTTGTTTTTATTTTGTTTTTCTCCCCAGAGCTCTCATGCACACCTGGAGTACCCTGATGAGGTAGGATCCTTTCTTAAAACTTGGACTGCTATACTTGGGATATCTGAAGTTTGGGTTTTGAGGGAAATGTGTGTTGCAGAAAAAATTAGGTTCTGGAAATTGGGGAAAATCAAGTGAAATGAAACGTGCCTTAGGATATTTTTAACGTGCATAAAAGAGAGTGAAGCAGGCATAACAAAAAATGTGTCAGTGGCCCAAGGGTCTTGAAGTTGTCTGAACGTTGAAAAGATTTATCAAAATAGCTAATACAGTAATACATCAACTTTGTTGAGACCTTCAATGCAGGAATGAATTATACATTGCTAAGAAAGAATCTTTTGTTTTAATGCTCATCTGAATATGTTTTAATCCTAATCCTATTAGGGTATATCTCAAAGCATGGGGGGGGGATTTTTTAGGCCCCTCCCTCGGGTCTCAGCACAAAAATTCACACAAAGATAGAGGGTAATGTAAGCTACAACATTGGAAAGTCATACATGTATTTTACGAAATAGTTTTCAATTTATGCAAGGAATTATATTCTTGCCTATGAATCACTCCGTAAAGCTCTGTGATTTTTTTGCATAGATACCCATTGTAACATCCTCAGCAATAATGGTGCTTGAAAAAGAATTTACATGCAGTATCAAGATTAATTTAAATTGTAATGCAAATTTAAGATTTTCAGACCAGCATGCATATACAAAATGTTGCCTAATTTGGGAACCACTTCCCTGTGTGCCTTATATTAAGTCTGAAAATGTGCCCGAGATTCCAACGCAAAAGTCATGAAACCATGTACATGTAGGCTTAATAAGCGCCAGTGGGTTTAGGGTAAAATGTGTTGGTTGGTTTTGCATGTGCCAGTTGACAATAGAACTTCATTCTCTTTATCTTTTTCCACATCAGACCTTGGTGCCCCTTTACCCTGGGGGGAAACCCATCCTAAGGGATGGGTTGAAGCGGCAGGCCTTTCGCAAAGGCCAGACGAAGGAGACTCTCCTAGTGAGTCTCCTGGAGGTCGTCTTCGGCCAGGAGACCTTGGCCAAAGGGAAAGCCTGCGGGCTGAGGGTGGCGCCGAACAAGAGTTCGGAGGAGGAAACTGTGCCACTGGATCCGGAGCTCTTGGTGGAGATAAAGGGTAACAAGCATTGTTTTATTGGTTAATGTCCAACATGACACACGTGCCCTTTAAAATCAATTTTTTGTGTGATTGGCATTTTAAAAACTTTAGGTACGTGTTTCAAAGTATTTTCTCATCGTAACAAAATCCCTGGGACAAGTAATATTCTTGTGGGTACTCGTAACTGTCATCAAATTTTTCCACAAGACAATGAATTTTAAAAGCAAAATTATTTGTCTGTGTGTGTGTTACCATATACTGGAACTTATAGATTTGGGTATTAAAGACCAAGGCCCAAATTCTGAACGTCGGTTTAACTTAAACCTCAGTCTAAGTGTGGTTTAAAACCCAGTCTAAACCTGCCCTTTAAAACCAGATTCCTTGATGATGTGGTTTACATTGTAGTCTTTGAGACTATCCAAATTACCTTGTTATAGCAGGAATCTAATTATATCAGGTTTAAAACACAATAGAATGTTAAGAGCTGGGACAAGGAGTGCTTTGTTATATCAGGAATATTGTTATATCAGATCTCTTTATATTGAGTTTCCACTGTACATGTATTAAAGTTAATGCAAGTTAACAATTTTGTCTTTATTTTTCTTTCCTTTTTCAGAATGCATCCTGATGAAGTTTAGGACATCAACCGGGGCGGCGTGCCTTTCCCCAAAGGATTTTAATACAAAAATTAATTCAAAGTGCGCGTCCGCACGTAGGGCTCTAAAAAATAAAAATAAATAAAATAACCCCCTAAAAAGCCATTTTCAAGCCCACTCGTTTTAAAGGGAAGTTCTAAATTAGTATTGTCTTTCAAATGCCCTTGGAATTTAATCTTTTCATTTTTTGGCCTGTAAATGGGATATACATAGTAAGTACCTTTAAACAAACAA
>JAVYIG010007251.1:0-104992 GCA_035222895.1 Strongylocentrotus droebachiensis
TTTTTTTTTGCCCTCCCCCGAAAAATCTGAATCCGCGCCTGGGTGAACTTTCAAAAGTCAATGGGACATGAGGGTTCTAATGAAAGAGCTAGTGATAACGTACGTCGGGTTGGATGTGCTTTTCGTTTAAACAAAAAATGAATTTGTAACGATTTGTTTGGGTAAAATTCCATAGGCTAACATGTTAGGCTGCTGACTCTGACGATAGGGGAGCTATATGGTGGGCAGCCCCCACAAATACAACAAACAAAAGAAAATGCAATAAATTATCAATAATTAATTGCATCCATAAAAGATAATCACGAACATTATGAGCATGGTGCTATGAAAATTAAAAGGAAAGTTCAGAGGAGCACATTGTTGAACGTTTCGGGCAATCTCGGACAACGGCCCAATACTACCTACCCAATTAGGATAGCTAGCAATAAACTTGTTCTTAAAGATAAACTCCAGTTCTGGTAAAAAAAAATTCTCACAGAATCAAACGAAACTTACACTGAATGTTCAAGATTACAAATAAATGACATGTGCCAAACAATTTTGGAAGAAAATGTATACTGGCTGAGTAATGAGCATAGAAAGACAAGGAAATCAAGATAGTACTAGCCCCGACACCATGTGTGTTGTCCCATATATAGCTTTCTGTGTACAGTGCTTGTTACTTTACCAAGACTCGGTCAAATTTATGATGATTTTGATGACTCCAGAACCTTGCAGTGCACACCAATACTTACATGCTACATGATCAACTATTTCTGATCCTTTCCACACCTTTTCTTTCACAATACAATCGCATTACCAGTACTAAAGTTTATCTTTAAAGTTATTGTTTGACATTAATTTTTCTATAACGAAATGTTGGTCGAACCTATTTTGGAAATTTGATTAAACGCACTGAGTGACATGACTCTAAAAGAAATTTTAGTTGTTCAGTCCTAATTAATTGATTGATTAATTCTTAATAAATGTTTCTTATCATTAATAAGTGCGTTAAAGGAATTTTGATCAAAGCGTTAGAACAAATGTCTTCTTCACACTTAAAGAGGCATGTTCCTCAAAATACGTACGCGCTGGCGGACGGCGCTATAGCTGCCTATTGACACCAACATAATAAGGCTCTTACGCAGATGGCACGTTCCGGTTACTACACCCTTTAAGATAAAAAAAAATTCAGTAGATAATATGTAAGGCCTATGTGAATATGGAGATGAAAAAGTAATACTCACTGAAAACACATCACCATACATGCGACCTCCCCAACAAGGTCTTGAAAATCTTTTTCGTTTAAACCTGGTAAGATGGTAAGAGAGAACGTTTTTTTAATACATTGTGCATGATGAACCTTTGGGATACCATGAACATGCATGACATTCGGCCTACATGCATAAGCAGAGATAGAACAAAAAAGACAAGCTTGTGTAGTTTCATAAATTACATGCAATATACCAGAACAACACAATTAATAATTGTTTGTGCAATAACATTTATAGAAACCACACAAATTAACATTCTGTGAAAATAAATGCTTTCCATGAAGAGAATCTTACATTGAAATTGTGAACTAAGAAGGAGGAACCGAAATAACAATGAATCTATGAATCTATGTAGGCCTATAACTATAATGTCAAGTGAGAACTTCGTAAGAATTACAGGGGGCAATAGTGGTACAATTCCAAGGCCATGGATAAAAACACCCATAGGCATAGGCACAGTAACATCAACAAAATGAGGATGTTCGAAAAGCCCAAGACATCACTCTCTTTAATAAAGTTGTGCATATATATAAGTCTACACTATTTGAGCTTCATGATATTGAAATTGTAATTGTGAAATGCTTGTTATGGTACCTTATTCGTATCCCTTTATGCTTTTGAGAGAGAAAAAAGTAAATGAAATTTATTCGCAGTTCCTTGGTAATAATCTAAAAGTGGTGATCTGACAATTGACCATGTTCGAAAACCTGTTCATGCAATTCACATTTCACACATGTATGCTCGAGCATAATACCCACCTCGAAGTATGCAGACTAATTACATCAGGTAGGTGAGATGGTCACAGTGAAACAAACAAATCATCATACCAATAATGTTTTCATATAGTTGACACGTTAAATAAGCAACGGCTTACACATATTTGTTTGCTTTTATTCCATTCTTTAAAAAAGCAAATGATGTATTCAGACGAAAACGGTGAGAGAATATCAATAGTTAATAGGTTACTCATCCCGTAGAGATACAGGTTCATAGTTCAGGCGTACGTAGTTTCATTTGAACTAAAACAACAACAAACAAAACAACGATGCATTTTTTTTTTAAATATTCAATATACAAACCCGCAAAATTGATCATGATGACAGATATGAAATCGGTGAGATATTTATTCATCCTGATCCTCAGTCGATGTTAGACGTTCGTCAGCGAGCATGCTTTGGTCTACGTCTCCATAAAGAGCGCCTCTCAGGGCATGGACTATTGCGGGTGCAATCCCGTACAGATCAACGAGACCAATTACAAGCTTATCAGGAAACACCAATCGTTCATCGTCACAAGGTACATACTTGCCCGGTCTGTACGTCAAGATTTCATGTCGTAATTCATCCTTTCCTTTCCTAATCCCCGAGCTGGAAGTAGCGATCTTTGTACAGATTTCGCCCTGAATGCGCGAGCAACTACGTTACACGCTCAAAAGCATTAAGATGTGTCGTATTAGGGACTTTTAGATTTGCACGTCGACAGCTTCGACTGCAACGCGTGACGTAATTTTAAGGCACTGCGCATGCGTTACGTCGTCTCAGTCGGCGATCGAGAATGCATCAACCTTGATTTTCCTAAATCTAGTACATACATACATACATATTGATATTTATATAGCGCCTTTACATGCTCAAGGTACTAGCTATGCCGCGTGCGCATAAAATATACAGTTCCTCAGGTAGACAAAGGAACATCCCTTCCTTGCTATTATGTGTAGAACAGGTGTCACATGCATATTCACCTGTTCTACACATTTTTACATAATAGCAGTGAAGGGATGTTCTTTTGTTGAGGGTTGAATGAGGAATTGTATATTTTGTCCTCTTTCTTTGTCCGTGATGTTCATAGTGTTACTTCCTGCATGCATGTATATCTTCGAGTGCAATCTAAAAGATTTCTAATTGTAGTCAACATGGGCAGTTAAGTACGTTGACACGCATGATCAGTCGGCGTTCGTCGTGTTCTCGTCCACTCAATCTAAAAGTCCCTATTGTGTCTATGCGGTATTAAGCGTGTATCATAGTAGGTCTAGTTATTACTGGGTATAGGAAATTCTTTATCTAAAGGCAAGTAACATGCACAAAGGGAGAAACGAATGATGGGTTTCGATCAACGATCAGCCTACTTTGGACTTGTTGAATGAAACACAAATTCATTATTTGAATCGAACGCGGTTGTTATTATCTTCCAGATTAATCATCCATCGTCGGAGGTGCCTTAACATGAAGGCCCTATGTAGTTCTCAAGTCTAACATTGAATTATATTAAAAAAAAGACATGTTTGACCGACCAAGCAACTACAAATACAAACACACCGCCGCTAGGCATAAGAAAGGAATGCATTTAACGAGTTGTATACGAAATGGTTTCTCACTGCAAATCGAAAGCAGACAATTAACGCTGTACTATTGCAAATGTGAAATACATTTTGAATTGTTAATTATCATGTTTTCACTTCCTGACATGAGTATATGTACAGAATTTTCTACATTATGTTGCGTCATTGTGACTTTCGTTTATATGATAAATATCCTTTTGAAATTAATAATTAGTCATTTAAGGTCTCCCTCTCTCTCTCGCTCTCTCTCTCTAATCAATATAAAAACACTGTTGCAACTGCGTTCTATCCCTCAAATGCACAAACCCACATGCGCTCACACATGTGGGAACACGATCTCTTTCTCTCTTCTCTCTCACGAATGGCCTTGGGAGTGGGTGTGCTAGCTGTGCTGCAAATGGTATTGTCAGTGATTTTAGGTGAGTAAATATGACATGTCTTTTGAATCATAAGATAACATTGAATTCAATAGGGACACTGTTCCTTTGTCTTCGTTAGTGTGCCTTGTCATACAATTCCATTTGGAACAATATTTTGCTTTTCACTTGATTGTTTCACTTGGCATTCAGAGGTCCCATTTGGTCCCATTATGTTCCTGCTCTCTCTCTCTCTCTCTCTCTCTCTCTCATACCCTATCTCCCTCTTTCTTTCTCTCTCTTTCTCTCTCTCTCTCTCTCTCTCTCTCTCTGTCTATTACCTTACGTTCGTATTTTCGGTTAACCTTCACTCTTTCAAAACTCCAACTTGTCAATGTTTCACTTTTTTAATGAAATCTGAAATACAACCAACCCTCTTTGCATTTATTTTAAAGATATTTCAAATTTATTCTACAATATATTTACCCACTTGTACCCATAACCTGTAATTATCTGTATTAGTAAAAAAACGATCAAGCCAGTTCAGATAATCTTTCTGCACATTAAGTTTGCCCAAATCTGTAGAAACTCATTCAGATGTATGCTAGATATGTATTCATACAAGTTAGGTAATCATGAATCATTTATGCACCGACGCTACATTCTTTGATACACACGTTGTAATATTATTTTCAAGAGGGCAATACAAATAGATGTACCTCCATTACAATTCCAATAATTATTATAAAATTAACACAGTGGGACTTGTCCAGATTAAACGATTTGTGAATATTTCAGGTAATATGTACTATGTGCGACGAACTTGTCTATAGAATCCGCAAGCTCTGTCAACTAGTACGGGATGTCTCAAAAATTGGATCGTGAATTCAAGTGGCAATGTCTTAACAAATATTTTTTTAATTTTCAATTATAAATACAGTAGCTGATATATGAGTTTAGTAAGAAAAACAATATTGTTAAATGCATAAGCGACAGCAATACGCAAATTATGGACCGATTCTATTTAATGAGTCATCTCTTTAACAATATAAAACACTTATACTTTTTACAAAGCTATCATTTTTTCTTCCGAAGAAACCCTCATAAGCTTTACATACAGTTACACTTCAGTATCACTTAAGAACTTTCAATGAGGATGAATAAGTATTTCTTTAAGATATCTAAATCTTTTTGCTTTGATTTTTAGCCACCCCGTACGCACATGTGCACAGTGAAGTGTGCAAATCAAGTACGATTTTGAAGTTTCCTTACGAGATGATTCTTGGCGAAGAACTGTGGAAGGGGAGATTAAAGACCTGAACCACACATGGGAAACCATCCAAAGACTGGCCCAGGATTGAAAGGAGTGGAAGACTTTTGTTGCTGCCCTATGTGCCAGGAGGCATAATGGGCAGTAAGAAAGTAAGTTACGAGATGATAACGCATATGTGGGATTTCAAATTGAAAGCTATGTACGGCGTACAGAACAAACGTAACACACTAAAAAGTATAGCCTATACTATAGTCATCCAATATGCATTACTCGTCATGGATCACAGAGATAAACAGTGTATGTATACCTAAAATAATTTATGTTGGCTTTGCCAATGATAAATAGGTATTTAAAGTCATTATACGCATTATCCAATGGAAAAAAATCCTGCAGTTACATGAATATAATGCATTTTCCCCATGCCAGTCACTTTATTCTATAACATAGTTGGTTGTGGCGGTATGTCTGTTTTAAAGATATGGTACTAGCTAACTTAGATTGTCATACAAAATAACAAGCGTACATCATACGAATAACATGAGGAGCAATGACATATATAATCATGAAAACATTATGCATAGACTAATTTATGATTCTACATTTCATTGGAAAGTTAATCGTTGTTAACCTGTTTCTCCCTTAACATATCAATGCAGTTGCTATATGCATCATAATGCATGTGATACAATCTTTCCTCGGAGACTAAATCAAATTTCACATCTAAAGACGGTATGACATATATATATTAAACCTTTTCATATCACAAAGTAATATAACAACAATATATTCAATGGGAAACAATAAAACCAATATAAATTGAGAAACGTGCATGTATTGTGAGTTCCTTGCAAGCAAACTCTGTTAGCGCTACACAGAGTATTTGATATCCAATGCATTCATTAAAAACATGTACATGTCACAATGTGATATAAATGAAATATATACAATGGGAAACAAGTAAGACCATTATAAAAAGAGAAACATGCATGCATTATAAGTTCCTTTCAAGCAAACTCTAGCGTACAGCGAGCATTTGAAAATCAATGCATATACTAATAGCATGTTCATGTCACAATGTGATATAAAAGAAATATATGCAATGGAAAACAGCAAGACTATTATACATTGAGAAATATGCATGTATTATGAGTTCGTTTCAAGCATACTCTTTTAGCGTAGAGAGAGTATTCGATGTGTAATGTATTATTTCATAACTATATCGCAATGTAGTATAAAGAAATATACTTAATTAGAAACAGTAAATCTAATGTATAAATTGAGAAAACTTCTACGATGCATGAGTCGCTTTCAAGCAAATTTTTGTTTAGCGTACAGAAAGCATTTGATATTCAATGCATTTAGAACTATATACAATGGCAGACAGTAAGACCAATATATTTTGTATGTATTCTGAGTTCCTTTTTTATTAAACTTGTTTAGTATACAAATATTATTCAATGTATTCGTTTCGTTGACAATCATCCGTAGACGAAATACTTCATGCATGGCTGATTGTCAACGAAACGGAGTTAAGTCTTCGGTCAATTCTGCTTGTTGGTACGGCAGGCAGCCAGTGAAAACGAATTCGTTTGATAAAATTATTGAAATACAAGCACTACTTTAAACAAACAGAACTTTGTTATTCCCACCTCATTTTTCCTGATTGCGGTGTCATATGAAAGAGTAGAAACTCAATTTTATAGAAATGTGATTTTCTCTTCAAAATTCAGATACCGTCCGCCAAATGACTTTTTGGTTTCCTCTCTTCAAATTGATTTTAATCACTCATGCGTGAAATATGCATCATATGAGTTGCATTACATGAAAGAAGAGGATCTAAGCTTTCCAAATATGTGTCATTTATTAATCATAACTTTTTATTACGTTATGATAAAACATCGATAATTTTCGGTTTCGTTTTTTCTGGGACGCACTGTTCATTAAATTCCACCTCTTTATGTCCTTAAATTGCATATAAATTATGTCAGGTATTGAGATTTGCAGGTCCAACGCTAACTTAACATAAACATAATCAAGCCAATACACATTCGTTAAAAAATAAAATAATTAAAGTCTTCGTTGGATCTTTTTTTATTAGCGTTCCTTTGAGGAAGTTATTTGAATAGCTTTAAATCTAATTGCGAGGACTCAGACGTACGGGCGTACTACGTTGACTTTATATTCTTTGAATTTGATTCTCAGTTTGTCAAATATAGTTTGTTACAAGTTTCTATGGTAAATACATAGCGAGTGTTATGTTTTCTGTTATGAAACCACGGTTTTGATTAGTAAAACAAATCGTTTAATCTTTCAAACTATCTTACACTTTTCCGGAGACTGCATAGGGACCATAATGGTTCCATAGTACTTCTAAGTTTTGTAAAGAACACTTGCCTATTGGATAAATGTATAAGCAAGTTAGACGTATGAACTTGTAAAAACTATGTATACATTCACAATAAAATTTATCTGTACATGTTTATCCACCAAATACCTACAGAGGAATATCAATGATTACTTTCATTAACAAAATGATCAATAGTTTCTCCGAAGTTGTCTCGGTCGAGGCGATATTAGAAAGCAAGTCGCTATAGTTGATAGTGGTACATTCTACACCCCTTTCATCCGATGTGTCAGTTCCCTCACCAAACAGCTCGTTAGAAGACACATCTACGGATGTTTCTTGTACATCATCTGCAATATTGTTGATTGATGATTCTTCAGAATATTGGTCCATGCCTTCACTCGCCTCCTCTCTTTGGTTCTTGAGTGACATGTCGTCAAGAGCTTGGTGAGTTGTTGCTGTAGGCTTATTGGTCTTGTCCTGTTCTCCTGAGGACCCTGGTGCTTCTCCTATTTTCTGAGGGTGTTCTAGTCCTGTCAACCCCCCTACCAAATGGAAATGAAAATTATTATGATTGAAGTCGGTGTTATTTGATACAAATCTTAGAATGTTTTTAATTTCTAAAAGTACGTCCACACTATATTTTCTAACGTTATCCATTATGATGAACTCCATCAACGAGTATTCATAAATATCACCATAATAACGTGTTTTGAGGATATCCTGACATGTGTTTGTATTTGTTTTAGAGTTCCATGTCGAAAATGTTCGTTGAAATGAAACGCATATCATCTTTACATCAATCGATAATCCTAAATCCCCTATTTATTAATGATAACATTTATTACTTAGTATACCGTTGCTAAGTTTCTCACCATAGGGCATGTCTTTGGATGTGTCATGTACATTAGCAGTGCTCCGGGTTGATAGTTGTTCAGAAAGTTGGTCCATGCATTCACTCGGCTCGTCCCCCTGGTTCTTGGATGACTGGTCGTGTAGACGAGGTTGGCTAGTGGCTGCAGAAGTCTCCCGTGTCTTGGTTTGTCCACCTGAGGATCCTTGCGCTGATGGAGTGATATCTATCCCGGGTAGCTGGTGAGAACCTTCCATTTTCTGAGGGAGTTCTGGTCCTGGTCCTATTCCTCTTCCTGCTTTTTGGAGATGGTAAATATCAAGAGCATCAGTGCTCTTCAGCACGGGCTGGTCCAGAATGAATGATCGTATCCTCTTAGTGACCCCCCCCCCCCCCCACCAATTCAAGTCGAAACACTTTACAACATTATATTAAAGTAAAACAATCTGACAAACGACATACAGACCAACAAACAAACATAAACCTGTATCCAGTTATTCATGTGACATGTTAACTTTTCAAGTGGGGATTTTCAGGCACATTAAAACAGAGATTTATCATGATTATGACGGCTTAACAATATGTTGTCCTTTGTCATAGTTAGAAATGTATTGCCGTTATTTATTAATTATATCACGAATTAAATCAAATTATTAAGCCAATTATATTATGACCTTACCTTGTGGTAAATAATGTACAGCAAGGTCTAACAACTTGGCAGCCACAAGCGCCCTCCTTAGTTCAATCCGCTCATCTTCACTGGACACACCTTCTCTCCATTGTTTCAGCATGAGATGGGTTCCTCTACTGGTGATCTGTTCGTATCTCATGTTGGTCTTTAGAGCTCTTGCTATGTCACCCTGTAAAATTCCAAGCTGACTACCCAAGCTATCGATCTTGGCCTCATCGGAAAGATCGTCAGCTATCTGCTTCAAGATGTCTGCAAACTCATCATTGGGTAGTTCCCCACTGAGATAAATCAACATGTCAGATAAAAAAATGTGTTTTGGTTTTAATTACATATAAACATATATATACATATGTATGTGATTGTGTCTGGGTGTGTGTGTGTTATGCAGAACAATGAACCACCACATATATATGCGTGGGACTTTCTAAAAAAATGGGAATTTTCCTTTCAAGGAAATATTATGATCAAACACAAAGATTAAGAATTTAAAAAAGAAGGAGTAGAAAAAAAGTGATGAGGTGGAGAAGGATGACGAACAAGAAGAACAAGAACAGGCAAAGGGAGTTGCAGGACAACAAGAAGAAGAAATGATGTTCAATGTGAATTCAGGTTTTTGTTGAAATTTTAAGCTAAAATACACCATACATGACTGAAATGATAAAGTGATATTTTGTAAACCAGTGTAGCAAATCGATAACAGCTGAATTGCATACTACCTCAAGCTACCATAAAAGCGAACAATTTGTTTAACTACAACTGTTTCAACCTACTCTGCTTTTGGTGCATTGCTCCTTTCTGATGAATAGACTTCTCCCCTGGAATTATCTTCAGAGGGAGTTATTCCTGTCATGAATGTAAAACGAATCGATTTGAGTTATAAATAATGAACATTTTATTATCTCAAATCAGTTTTCGTATTTTTGCAGTAAAATTAAATTTCTCTTTAAAATATAAGTAAACTAGAATTGAAGAATCATAACCTCACATAATAATGCATAACAATTGTTAATTTTTTATAAATGTAATGCTTCCTGGGAGAAATTTCAATTATTAAATATATTTGTGGCCTTTTTTTCTGACTTGTGTTTTTTCAATACAGGTTGATCAATCGACCTTATTGATACAGATCGATCAATCGATCTTATTTACTGGGTGGAAGGCCACAAATATATTTAATAATTGAAATTTCTCCCAGGAAGCATTACATTTATAAAAGTTACTGTCCTATGGCGGACTAATGAATATTCATGAGTCAGAATTAATCAGGAGAGCTTAGGTATTTGTTTCCAGTTCATCGTGACTGTGCCATGGACCAGTGATGGCCTGGTGGTAGAGTCGCTGCCCGGCAAGCAGTAGATGGCAGGTTCAAATCCCGCTGGTTCCAAGATTTTTTCTGACTTGTGTTTTTTCAATACAGGTTGATCAATCGACCTTATTGATACAGATCGATCAATCGATCTTATTTACTGGGTGGAAGGCCACAAATATATTTAATAATTGAAATTTCTCCCAGGAAGCATTACATTTATAAAAGTTACTGTCCTATGGCGGACTAATGAATATTCATGAGTCAGAATTAATCAGGAGAGCTTAGGTATTTGTTTCCAGTTCATCGTGACTGTGCCATGGACCAGTGATGGCCTGGTGGTAGAGTCGCTGCCCGGCAAGCAGTAGATGGCAGGTTCAAATCCCGCTGGTTCCAAGATTTTTTTCTGACTTGTGTTTTTTCAATACAGGTTGATCAATCGACCTTATTGATACAGATCGATCAATCGATCTTATTTACTGGGTGGAAGGCCACAAATATATTTAATAATTGTTAATTTGTTTTCAACTCCTCGGGCTATTTTTTAGATTTCCTTGAGTATTATGACAATTTAATAGTGTGCATGATAATATATACTTAATGTGATAGATTTGATTGAATATTAAACAAAGGCTGAAAAGAAGAAAAAAAGTTTAATCTCAAGGTATTGACATGCTAGAATGAAGAAAATCAAGAAAAATAGTGCAAAACAGTCTTACCATCCCGGGCCCATTTTCCAGGAGTCACCCAGCGTAATAATCTCCATTGAGGTGTCTCTGCTTTTTTCTTCTGCTCTGCTGATCGAATTTCACTTTCTAGTTGAATTTTGGTTCTCAGCTTCCAGGTCTCACGCTCAAGTTGCTCCCTAAGCTGTTCATTATAGTCAAACTCCTTCTTCCAGCTTCCAAATTGCGCTCTGTCTTTTTCTCTTCCTTTCCTTAGCTCTTCAGCTTGCTGTCTTAGAGTCGTCTCATTTCGCTCTTTCTCCCCTACGATTTCTGTCAAAGTGTCAACATGCTGTTGCTTAAACTCGAGGTCCTTCGCCATATCTGCTGCCAATGAGCGCTTCTCTGTTTCAGCTCTTGCTTTGTCTTGCTTTCTGTATTTGTTTAGCTCTTCAATTTGTTGTCTTAGTGTCGTCTCATTTCGTTCTTTCTCTCCTACGATTTCTGTCAAATTGTCTACGTGTTGTTGCTTAGACTCGAGTTTCTTTGTCATTTCTGCTGCCAATGAGCGCCTCTCAGCCCTCTCTTTCTCAGATCTCGCTCTTTCGTCGTCCGTTTCGGTCTGTAGTCGCTCAACCTCACATCTTGCCGTCTCTTCTGTCTTCTTTAACTGTTCCGCCATTGTTCCGATGTGCAGCTCTTTTGAATGTAGTTTCTCCTCCAGCTCAAGCTCTTTTTGTTTGTACATCTCCATAGCGTGCTTTGCTAGTTTCTCCTTTTCACTCAAAGTCATTTCGAGTTGCTTTCGCTTATGTTTTTCACATTCCATCTCGCTTCTAAGTATCGCTGAGTCGTTGACAAGGCCCTCATGACTGGCTAAGGATTCTTCAAATTTCCGTTCAAGCTCCTGCAGTTCGTGTCTTTGCTCGCCGACCTCTTTGATCATCTTCACATTTGCTTCTTTCGCCTCTTTCGCCTCTTTCTTTGTTTTCTCATAGAGCAACACACATCTTGGATTCGTGCATATCTTCTTCTGTTCATCAGATGCTAACGCTCTGTCACCTTCTTGGAGGCATCCACGTATTAGGTCAAACCACCGCAATTGTCCATCAGCTGAGCGAATGCGATCAGGCTCAGGAATCTCATAGATGTTAGTGATCCATGACTTCCCCATGTTTTCACATTCACCGGGAGTGTACATGGCACAGAGAGTAATGCAACCTATCCAACCCAAACAAAAAATAATTTGTATTGAAAGAAGCCGTTTAATCGTTATAAACCTCTACATAGCACACATATGTCACTTTTTTTTTTTTTTTTGGGGGGGGGGGTGTATTCTTGAAACCAGATAATTAATCGAATCTGTAATGTTTCGTAGATATCTGTGACTTCTAGTATTAATTGTCACCAACCTTGTTACATCAAACGTACGCAGGACTAATTACCAGCTCTCCTACCACCAACTTTTAAGCAACACAAATATCCGAGTCTGAGCACTTGTTTTCACCTTCCATGGATAATGTACTTGGAACGTTGTTTACCTCTTACAAGGCCATTGCTACTAAAAAAATCTTCTGTGTGCCCATGCCTTCAGCCATAATGCATGGCCGTACAGAGGATATGTCTATGTTGGGGACCGGGGTATAATGTAATGAATTTTTGATAATTTATTGCATTTTTTGTTTGTTTTTTATTTGTAGGAAATGCCCCCTACCCTAGCCCCCGCTGCGTACAGTCATGGTTCAGTGACAAAGCAAAGGCCTCGTAACTGTGAGGCCCCAGGATCAAAACCGTGTCGATGTGCTATATTAGTGCCCTTTTGTGGGGCGTTAAACCTCATTACTGTCATTTATGACTTAAGGGCATAGGTTCCCTAGTTGATAAGCATAGTAGCATACACATGCTTTAGCAGTCTAGCAAAACAAACACTGGCAAATTATTATTCAATAAAATCTGAGAATGTATACTATTATCTAGATCTATTAGGAATAAATCATTGTCAAAATAATTCCATAAATTGGGGTAAAAACAAAATATTCCAACTTTATGAGCAACAGTGTAGTAATACGGTTGCTTACAAACCGAGGACATGATACGGTATGTGCAAGCATATCAAATACAATAGACAAATGTAACATTTCAATGGATGCTATAGTGGTACATATTAAATTGTATAGTACATTTGCTTATCTTGCTTTCATTTGTTTTAATTCTTTGTCTAGAGTGACCGCCATTCCTTTATGTTCAAATAATAATTGAGTGAAGAGATTGGACAGCGTGTGTAGAACAGAGATCAATAAGTCAGATATGTAGATGGTAGTGTGTGGAGATGTGAAAGGAAAATCAAGGAATCAGTTTGATGACATTTTGAGGAAAAGTGAACAAAAATTCGTTTATTTTGAAAAGATATACTGTTATTATTTTAATATACAGTGCGTCCGAGAATTATCGATGTTGAATCATAACTGTGATAAATAATCACAATTATGATAAATAAATGACACATATGTGCAAACTTATATCCTTTTCTTCCATTTGATGCAACTCATGTGATGCATATTTTACGCATGAGTGATTAAAAATAATTTGAAGAGAGGGTACCAAAAAGTCATTTGGCTGGTGGTATCTGAATTTCAAAAAGTAAATCACATTTCTAAAGTAAGTTTATTTTCTGCCCTTTCATATGACACCTCAATTAAGATACATGAGCCAGGAGTAACACAGTTCTGTTTAAAGTGACGCAACAATACACGCGCATCTGAAAACATTGATGACGCGATGTTTACTCGCAAATTAAAATGGCGACCTTAACCGTGAAGGGGTGTATTGTGTATTAATTCAAAATTATACACCTTAAAGGTATTACAAAAATTTTGGTATGGGGTCATGAATTTGGTTCAAATTAACATATTGGAAGCATATGCGTTCCTACAATATTCATTGATCGTTGTCAAGGTTGAAATCGAGTCTAAAGTTATGAAATTGTAAATAATAAACTCTTTATGTTGTATAGCTCCCTCTCAAGGTCAAGATATTAATTTAGCTATGAAACAATGTTTCTTGACTAAAATCGACCAATAAGCTATTCCCGTTTGGAAATTATATATCACAACTACATATTCTGAGGTTTTCTTGGTCGCAGCTACCATTGTACGGCCATAGGCGCTATTTGAAGTTTATCAAAATTTACCGGGAGCACCGGTAAATGTTTATATTCAATTTTTCTCAAAAACAGAAGTGTTTTAGGGGCTGATTTTTTTAGTGCTTATAATACATCCAGAGGGGCATCCAAATATATCAAAATTGTAAAGATTCACTATCCACCCGATTCTCATAATTTCCCAAAACTTTGTATTACCTTTAATATGCCTCTAGTTTATTGTCCTACCTACCGGTAAGGTTTAGGAGCAAACTCACCTGTAATTCTCTTTAGCAAATCGATCCGTTCACTATTGTATAAAATATCAGACGAGCTGAAGATATAAATTAGAAAAAGCACCGATTTAGAATCATTATTATTGCCGTGGGGATGAACTAAGGGTTATTGATAACAAAATGCATACAATTTGATTGTGCGAACCACCCTGCCCCGCCCCGTACCGGAGCCCACCCTTAAGGCCCGGTCACACAGAGGGGACGCATGGGGGACGCACGGCCAGCGCATTGGAAATTTGCAATTTGGGCCAGTGCGTTGTCGTTCGCTAGGCGTGCGTCATCATTCGTTACTCGTTCGTCGAGCGCGCTGGACCCACGCTATGCATTCGTCGTCATTCGCTGTGTGCGTCGGGATTTTTTGAGCATGCTCAAAAGTGTGTGCGGAGCTCGACGCATGAATGTACACGCCAAAGGCACGCAAGACATGCGTGGAGCGCGCTAGACCAGCGCCATACATACGCGGAGCACACGCCCTGTATACGCTCAGCGCGCTAGCTACACGCTGTGCATTTTGTGTCAGCTCGCTAGCTTTTCCAAAATCATGACAAAAGTTAGGCACACGGCCTTTCCGATTTCCAATGCACGGGCCGTGCGTCGTCTATGTGTGACCATCTCTGTTGAGAACGCGGTGCATGCGTGGACCATTCGTCCAGCGCGCTAGCTACACGCTGTGCATTTTGTGTCAGCTCGCTAGCTTTTCCAAAATCATGACAAAAGTTAGGCACACGGCCTTTCTGATTTCCAATGCACGGGCCGTGCGTCGTCTATGTGTGACCATCTCTGTTGAGAACGCGGTGCATGCGTGGACCATTCGTCCAGCGCGCTAGCAACACGCTGTGCATTCGTGGAAGTTGTTATCATGTGCGCTCTGTGTACGGTCTGTATGCGCACTGTATGCGCCCTGTATGCGCTCAGCGCGCTAGCAACACGCTATGCATTTGGTGTCAGCTTCGACAAAAGTTGGGCGCACGACAACGCACTGGCCAAAATTGCAAATTTCCAATGCACTTGCCGTGCGTTCCCCATGCGTCCCTTCTGTGTGACCGGGCCTTTACAAATTGGCTTTATGTATTTGTTATACACTACAACGAAGGGTTCTCAGTGCTCTTATGCTACGTTTAGACTATGCTCCTGGCAGACACGGCAGCCCTGTTGCCCGAAACGTAGTGGACCGTGTGATTCTAGCCAATTTTTTCTTTGTGTTCAAGTTTTATTATGCTATGTTTACACTATGTTCCCGGCGGCCACGGCAATCACGTTTCAAGCCACCGTGGACAAAACGGGATGGAAGTGAGACAACGCAGGGGGACGAAATGGGCTAACGTGACAGGCCGTTATTGCCGTGGATACCGGGCCAGCTCTTTAAAATGTCAACGAATTGGCTACGGCAGTCACGGTACGGATGATAAACCTAGTAGGCCGTAGTAAAACGTGGTGAACGCAACGAAACGTGACAGTACGTAATGTGCCGTAACAAAACTTGGAGGCGTTCCGTAGTGGGACGGTTTACTGGCCCGGCGCGCTAAAGCGCGTTGCATTTTACTACGGTCTGACGGTCACGTTTACGGCCCCGGCGCGCTAAGGCGCGTTGCGTTCTACTACAGTCTGGCACGACGGGCTGGTCTCAGGATACAATAATTGATATTGCTTTGAAGGCTTTCTTTTATACCGTTGGCCCAAACGTGCTTGAAACCTGCCCGGCGTCCACGTTTCATCCTCAGAAAGCTTTAGCAGAACGTGAAAAACTTGTCAGACCTTGATTAGAACGTGACGGGCCGGAAGGGAACGTATTTACATCCTTGGTACAACACAGGCCGTACCGTAGATGGCCTTTTCCCTCTTTCCTTCCTACGGTTCGTCACGGAAACTGTGATAGACCGTAAGAAAACTTGGCAAGTCCTAACAAAACTTGAGTACAGAGAAGGAAAAAAAAAAATCTCACGGCGCACAACGTTTCTGGCAAATGGGGTTGCCGTATCGGCCGGGAACATATTGTAAACGTAGCATTAGGTTTCGGAGGCTCCAAGGCGCACTACGGTTCGGCCCGTGGTTTACCTCGGATACCGGTATTCTTCCTCCCGGCCCATCACGTTCTAATGAGGTCGCTCACGTTCATCGCGTTCTGATTAAGGTCTGACGAGGTTTTAAAGTTCTGTCAATGATTTTTACGGTTGAAATGTGGACGTCGGGCAGTTTTGGAGAGCGTTTGTGCCTACGATATAACAAGAAGGCCTGCCCCAAAATAGCAATCATTTTATCCTGATATTTCGACAAGACAACATCAAAAATGCCAAAGATGAAGAAGATCTTGTGTTTGCATGTTTGCTGGGTGAATACATTTAGTCTTTGCGTCAGCAGCATTTGTAGAGAGGGAAAGCCAGAGTTCAGCAGGCAGGAAGAAGGCGAAGAAGGCGGATGAGAAGGCCAATATCCATGTGGTTGCGCAAATGACTATCAGAAGACAGAAGGCAACATCTGGGCCACTACTCAACATGTCTCACCAGAGAGCTCCGCACCGGAGATTCCAACGCCTTCCAGAGCTATCTGATGATGCCTCAAGAGCTCAATGATGAGGTCCTGGAAAGAGTACCACCAGCCATCAAGAGACAAGACACGAAGTTCCACTCTGTTCTACCACCTGGACTGAAGTTGTCAGTGACTCTGGGACATCTGGCCACTGGGGACAATTACTCATCACTCTCCTATGCGTTTCGGTGCAGTAAGGCAGCCATCTGCCATATAGTGCCAGAAGTGTGCAGGGCATCGAGGAAGCCTACAACTTACAAGGACGAAGTGTTCACCGTTCCAGTGGCGCCCGATGAGTGGAGAGCCCTTGCCCAGGAGTTTGAAGACAAGTGGACTGTGCCTCATGCGGTAGGAGCTCTAGACGGGAAGCAGTAACAGCATGCTCCTCTTCATCTGGCGGGGGTGAACAGCGAGGATCTTCAGGCTCTTGCTCCTCTACTGGTGATGGTGGTGGTGCAAGACGAAGGGGGGGGGGGTTCCGTTTTTCTGGCATCTTCGGTGGCATAGCTTGGCCTTCTTTCTTCGTATTTTAGATGCAGTTAATTTTCGTCGATTGCTAAGACTCGGAATGAAGCTCCTGCCAGGCCCGGCTTTTATATACTACCTCCCAGACCGCGTGCGCCGTGACAGAACAAAGTAGAACGCAACGCGATGTAGCGCGGGCCCCGCAAACAGTCACACGCTATGATGTGCAGTGATTGAACGCGATAACACGGCTACCATACACCCTAGCTTGCTGTGAGAAACGTGGCAAAACTTGGCAAAACGAGACGAAATGCGCAGCAACAGTAAAGCGACCGTAGAAAAACGTGCCCGAGACGTGACAGAACGTGGCAAAACTTGAAGGGACCGTGAAATGCCGGGAATGTACAGGCTTTCCATCCCACTACGGACCACCTCCAAGTTCTTATACGGCCTATTACGTATTGTTACGTTTTATTGCGTTCACCCCGTTTTACTGCGGTCTACTAGGTCTCTTATCCGCACCTTGACCGCTGTGGAAAATTTGTTGACAGTTTAAAAATCTGACCCGACATCTACGGCAATCACGGCCTGTCACGTTTGCCCATTCCGTCCCGCGCGTTGTCTCACGTCCATCCCGTTCCGCCCAAAGTGGCCTGAAACGTGGTTGCCGTGGCCGCCGGGAACATAGTGTAAATGTAGCGTAATGCGTATGTTGCAGGTACCCAGTGTTTCACTAGTATTAAACGTAAGGGCCATAATGTTGTATCCATTAACGGCCAAATCGATTCTGCCGACTTTGCAGAATAACGAATACCTATTGTCACTGTGAAATACAACACTTCAACATGCAATTATCTGACTTTTTGTTAGTTTGATAGTTTCAACACCCTCCGAAGAAATCAAGAAATAAAGCAAATGACATGAAGTAATCTCTATATAATAATGTGCTATCTTTGACTCGAGAATATAAAGTGTTAACATTCAAAATTCAACTTTGTACTCTCGGTCATTACGCTTCCTCCCAAATTAGGTGATGCAGTACTTTAAATGTGTACATTTATTCACAAAACTTATATTAAAAGGCCCCCAAAGGTCTGGGTCAAGTGCATATCTTGCAAAGAGGAGGTAGGATTTTTTTTTCTCGTACACCTTCCTAGATAAGATAGTTACACTACACTAATTCTTTAGCAGAACTACCACTTGAAAAAGATTGCTAGGACTCTAAAATACAGTCTTTGATAGTACACAATCTTTTTTTTTTCTTGGGTACTAAACTATCGAGCAGCTTTATAAAAGAAAGTGTGTAGAGTGAAAAGGTTGAACGCAGGGGTTTCCCGTATAAAGGGGAAAATTTAAACTCGTTGTGTCGCCCGGCAGGCGTAACAACATTTTAAAACACTTGTTTCATTTGATAATTTATTACTATATGTTTAAGCTTTAGCGCCTTCAAATAAAGTTTCAAGTTTCCACAGACAAAAAAAAGTATAGCACCCGGTCGCTACGTGATCTGGAATGTTAATAGATGTAAAACTTCTCATCTATTTTTCACTGTAATAAAAGGGTAAGGGCACCTTTAATTTCAGCACCCCTCTCACAAGGGAGGATACGACACTGTTTAGCCGAAAGCTCTATCTGCTGAGACTGGCACATGTTCGATCTCTTTATCATAATTTTTGAAGTTGGCTGCGATTGATAAGCTGTGAATTTGTGGTTTTTAGGTGTGAAAAGTAGTAATTCTTAGGTGCCTTAAAACAGCTCTTTAGATGGTTTCAAAGTTACCATAAGTTTCTTGGTGATGATCACGTGGCTCAAACTAATGCTGTGAATCCGTGATACTTAGGTGTGAAAAATTAGGAATTATTAGGTGTCTTAACCCTAAAACGGCCGGGGGGGGGGGGCATACGATCTCTGCCTAGGAAGGTCCAATTAATGTGGAAATTGGCATGGTGATAGATTGAAGTATATTAAATAAGATGGTAATGATTATTTTCTTTTATGTTTTTTAATGTTTTTTTTATTCATATTTTTATGATAATATGACCACCAAAAAAAAAAAAAAAAAAAAAAAAAAAATCAAAATTGCGTGATTTTGAACAATGCATGGTCAGATTTGACTTAATGAAATTGTTGTTTTAGTTGAGTAATAACATTTATCAATTGAAATATAAGAGTTTCTAATACAAAAATACAAATAAACACACACACACACAGGTACAAATATGTTTGCTACATGTTGTTTTCATATAAAACTATAGTTTGTACAATACTTTGCGGGTGAAAAGCGTCAGTTTCTTTTATGTTTATAAATACCAATTTCTTATGTATTCCATTGTTTTTAATTTCTTATGAATTTCATCATGTGAAGGAAAAAATGCACGGCCAATACTAAAGAAGTATAATCATGAATGTATGACTTCATAACATGAAATAAATCACTCATGATGTTGATTTTGATAAAGATTATAGAATTGCAATAATTACTTACACACGCACATTTGTGAGAATTACATATTTGTATTGATATGTGATGATATTTTGTCACCTAACACCCGAACCATAGGTCCGCCCATAACGAATTTGGTAATAAAATGTGCGGAAGACATAAGAAAAAAAGATCATGAAATTTCAGTCCCAAAGATTCACAAGGATTTGATACAGCGGCAAAAATTCGACAGGGGAACATTATACCCACCCCCCCCCCCCCCCCTTCGGCCTTATTAAGGTTAAAACACCTTTTTAAATGGTAGTCAAAGTTGCCATAAGTTCCTCGGTGATGATCTCGTGACTCAAACGGATTTTTAATCTAAGCTTGGATCCGATATTTTTAGATGTGGAAAATAAGTAATTCTTAGGTGTCTCAAAACACGTTTTAAAATGGTTTCACAGTTACCATTTAAGTTCCGTGCTGATAACCCTGTGACTGTTGGCACATTCCCAGTTGCACAAGTTAAAAACTGACTGTTGGCATATTTCCAATTCCAGTGTTGAAGTGATGTTGACATTGGCAAAATCAATTAGTACAAGTGCTATAATTATACTCTAAAGTACTAATTAAGTGTTTCAACTGGATGTCAACTGCCTGGGAGTTTTACCAAATGATTCAACTGGTTCAGCTAGACCATACAAATTTATAACTGGTCCAGTTGGCCTGGGTCAATTGGATCAGTTAGCCCATTTCAATTTCCAGGGTTACAATTTCAACTGGACCAATTGCACTGGACTAGTTTTTCTTTCTGGGATGTCCGGATAATTTCGTTATTATAATGGTGATATTACAGTGACAATTGCGTGATTTAGGGTACGTGTTTTTAAGTGACCTACTGCAAGAAACGTGTTAACACAATCACGTAAATGTCAAATGTTTGAAGAATCGATACCTTGATATTGACGTGATTTTCACGTGAATTTGATTATTGGGTCCCCCCCCCCGGCTTTTTTTTTTTTTTTTTTTTTAGTGGGGGGGGGGGAGTTTTAAGATAAAAAGATATAATATTTGTTGTTAGTCAATATGCATATGGCTAATGTGAATATAGAAAATTAAAAACAATAATACTCACGTCACTAACAGCACCATTACCCAGACCTTACCAGCAAGGTCAGTTATATCTTCCTCCAATTCAAACATTGAACCTGTAAAGAAGACGTATTCCATACATTGTGCATGTTGGGATGGACCTTTGAGATATTATAAACATGACATTTAGCCTGCATAGCAAAGAACGGCGTAGATAAGATTATATAGTTCTTTAAATTGCGTTCAATATTTAAATATAGCACAACAATATGTTGTGATAACCAAAACAGTTTTTAGAATAATGCGTTTAATAAAGAAAATCAGAAATAGAAACACAAAGAAAAATTACAAAAAAATACAAAACAAACACCGAACATAGTAATGTTTATAAATAAGAATGTTTGAAAAACCAAATACACCCCCTCCCCCTGTGATAAAATAGTGCATTTATATATCAACACGGTTTGAGCTTCATGTTATTAAAAATGTCTTTGAGAAACGCATATTAGGGCTCCTTTCTTCCTTGATCAGGTGGACATATAGATGTCATTTAGAGGACAAAAAAAACGTAACGATCATTATAAGGATAAAAAGTACATCGAAACGGTGTCTGTATGACGTCTTCAATTGGTACAAGCTTACGTTTTGAAGATGACCCTTCTTAACCAATAAGATTATGTAAAGATTTAATTCCGTGAGATGTAACTATTGATACAAGTTAACACGTCAAAATATGACGTCCCCATGACGACGTACGCGGGTGCAAGTTTACGTCTTTTTGACGTAAAGTGACGTAATACAAGACCTAAAAAAGACGTGAGTTTTACCTGTTTTTGCTATCAGGGTAGTGACCCAAGTATGAGCAAATGGTGTCGGGCCTACTTGACCGGATTTCCTTTCCAGGTGCTCTTTTCTTAGGCACTCTATATTTTCTACCAACATTATTTGGCACATGTCATTTATTTGTAAACTTTAACAAGCAGTGTAAGTTTCGTTTGATTTTGTAAAACTCTATTTTCTAAATTTACAAAAACTAAAGTTTACCTTTAAAGAAATAGCTTTCATTCCGGAGATATAGGTTCATAGTGGAGGTGTAGTGTCATTTGAATTACAACAAAGACAAACAAAACAATATTGCGTATTTTCTCAATATACTAACCCCTGGATTCTCTCATGATGACAGATACAGAATCGGTGAGATATTCCTCTTGATGCTCAGTACGTGTTTGATATTCATCAACATGCTGTCTTTGCTCTACGTCTCCATGAAGAGCGCGTCTCAGGGCATGGACTATATTGTACCTATACCCCAAACGATCAATCATACCAATTACAAGCTTCTCAGGAAACACCACTCGTTCATCATCACAGGGTACAGCCTTGCCTGGTTTGTACGACAAAATTTCATGTCGTAATGCATCCCTCTTTGTCTTAATTTCTGCGTTGGAAGTAGCCATCTTTGTACAAATTTTGCTCTGAATACTCGAACAAACCCGGTACACGCCCAATAGCATACATCCGTCGTCTTCTTTTTATGTACGCACGCTGCGTAGATCTAGTAATTGCATGGTGTAGGGTTTTCTATAGACACCGTCGTTTCATGCACACAAAGAGAAGTGTATGCGAATTCCAATTAATATTCAACCCAAAGACTTACGGTATGAAATACAAATTCATTATTCTAATCACATAATCTGCCGACTGCGCACACGCACACATAGTACAATAATTATCTCCATGTTAATGGTGGAGGCGAATTTTGTGCCATATATTTGTTTGTCCAATCTGCCAATGTTAGAGCCTACCATCATAGTTAATCCTATATTCTATTCCTAATTATGAATCATAGTCCGACACAATTAACCATCAAAACATAGGAGAGGGGAATAAATGTTACAAATATTACTGTAAGGTATCGATCATGTGTAGTGTATGGTCTTCATGCCTGAATCTATAATGTTCTTGTCACTTAGGGGAATGAAACCCATTTTATTTTATAAAAGCAAAAATATCTAAAAGAAAATGTAGTGCAATATGTACCTGTCCATTTAGTTTAATCAGGGTTAAAAAAGTGATTTTTAATTTAAGCTAACAAATAAAGCATATATTTGTTTTTATCTTTTTCTTCTGTTCTCACCCAGCCCATTAAGTATGTACACTTCTTAATGGTGAGCGGCTATATCTTTTTTTTGGCAGCATATTGTGCTTTTAAAAGTTCGATATTTATGTAGCAAAATTATAATTTCTAATAAACGTCTGATCTTAGATATTTTTTATTTTATGCATGTTTGCATTTCTCCATAAATCTTGCTTTTCATAGCAAATGTACTTTGGCGATGTCAAAAGAAATTGACTAGTCGTGTTGGACGACAAGAACAAGAAGATATGCTGTAGGTCAAGTACCTAAAGCAACACCCCCTCCCCCCCCCCCCCCCCCCCCTTCCTCTTGTAGCAGCAGTGGTTGATTCAATTTGCCTAGAATTTCTAGTTTTACAGCCATGTCGTATATTGTTCTAAAAGTATAGCCGCAAAAGCTTTGAATAAATGTCAGCCAAATCTTGGAGTAAATTATTGATTCCCTTATAAAGTTGAGGCGTAAATCTATCAGCATTGGCAAATATGGACAAACCAACAACAAAAAAATAGGTTGGTCGTGTTACATGAAATTGGGGAAAACCAGAGCAAACGCGGTGGTAGAAATAATAGCCGTCGATAGTTGTACCAATTCACGCGTGCAAAAGGTAGCCCATCCAAAGTGCGTTAACGTGTGGATTTGCCAATTTGATGAATGTGTAGATCACAGTGTATACATACAACTACTGTACCATGTACATGTTAAGTACGCTGTGTGTGTCGTGTATACATCCACCAGGCATCAACGCAGCTATTGTTACCAAAATGGGCCTGATGTGCATTTACTTTTTTTTCGGGGGGGGGGGGGAATAATGAACTAAAAGGGTAAATACTAATGTTTTGTAAGTCTGCAAGCGTTTTGTATAAACTATGACTTAAACAAAGAATCTTTATACTCATAATTGTTTTGAATGGCATCATTTCTTTGGCAAGGCATTAATTTCCAATTGTCACTCGATAACCAGGAAATAAATGGGGACCTGGTATGATGTCGAATGGTAGGAATACTTTCAGGGACTGGAGATGGTGCACATTGTTAATGAAATAATCCGATGAATGGGGTAATAATATATGTAAAGCACTTAGAGACGGCATACACCCCCCCCCCCCCCCCCCCCCCACTCCGGGGTCGGAATGAACGCATGCGTGTTACCAAAATGTCCGGTAAAGGGGTACTTTTTACGCACCAAGGTCCGGCTCGTACATACACAAAATTGACTTTACACACCGGACTTATTGGGTGTTTTCAAAAGGAGGGAACACGCATATGCGTACCCTAAATAACACTGAGTGGAGGGCCGGGTCTACACTCTAAGAAAAAAAGGGTGCAAAATAAGAGTCTGCACCCTTTACATAAAAATGGACCCTATTGAAGGAAAAGGGGTTTAAAAAAAAGGTGAAATATAAGATTGTGCACCCTTCCCACAAAAAAGAACCCTATCGACCAAAAAAGGGTGCTAAATAAAAGTTTGCATATTGCAAGCATATTCATGATTACTTTACACGTGTTCACATACAATTGCATTGATCATCATGTGTTCAGCACATAATGACGATGCACATCAATTTTGTGATTTGTATTTTCCTTCGGCAATCATTAAAGATAAACTTTAGTACTGGCAATGCGATTGCATTGTGAAAGAAAAGGTGTGAAAGGATCAGAAACAGTTGATCATGTAGCATGTAAGTATTGGTGTGCACTGTAAGGTTCTGGAGTCATCAAAATCATAATAAATTTGACCGAGTCTTGGTAAAGTAACAAACACTCACATAGAAAGCTATACATGGGACAACACACATGGTGTCGGGGATGGTACTACCTTGGTTTCCTTGTCTTTCTATGCTCATTACTCAGCCAGTATACATTTTCTTCCAAAATTGTTTGGCACATGTCATGTATTTGTAATCTTGAACATTCAGTGTAAGTTTCGTTTGATTCTGTGAGAATTTTTTTTTTTTTTTTACCAGTACTGGAGTTTATCTTTAACCAATATATTATTTTGTCTGATCATGTTACAATTACATTCACGTTTTAGCAATAGATATATTTTTTAATATGTATTTGTGTACGAGCAAATTTCACGAGTATTCCTCGAGTATGGGTGCAGGATTGCACCTTTTAAAGGGTGCAGGATTGGACCCCTAAAGGTGCTGTTATTGCATCGGTTCACACCCCTAATGGAGCAGGATTGTCTCATGAAAAGTTCAATCTGGCACCCTCTTAAAGGGTGCAGGATTGAACCCATAAAGGTGCTGCTAGTGTTGCATCGGTTTGCACCTTTAAAGGTGCAGGATTGAACCATAAAGGGTACTATAAGGTTCAATCTGGCACCCTTTTAAAGGGTGCAGGATTTAATCCCTAAAGGTACTGCCAGTGTTGCATCGGTCTGCACCCCTTAAGGTGCATACTTGCACCATTTTTTCTTAGTGCGTAAGGTACACCTGAAATACGCTCGGAAAGGAAATGATATACAGTGTGTATGAGAATAAATCCAAATTAAGTGTGTTGGTATTTCAAGGGCATTGCCTTTGGCAGTTTATTTACACAGTCTAAGTAAAGAGGAACTCCTCACATTTCCATTGATCCATTTTCAATGATGTTAGGCATGATCGGGTACATTGTCACAAAAAAGTGACAGGTTCATATGCCACGCCAAAGGGGAAATAATTTAATATTATATGATAATAGATTTAATGTGAAATAATATGCGTCTGTAAACTTGTAATGCGTAAACCCTAAGGGTGGTATTCTCGAAAGCGGCCTAAGTTAAATCAGTGGCCTAAACCTGATTTAAACCATGGACTATCTTTTTTGCTATTCTCGAAGGTGGCCTAAAGATAAGCCAGGCTTAAATACGTCATAGTTCGGCCTAACTTTAGGCGGCTCAGAGGGCAAGTTTAAATACGTCATAGTTCGGCCGAACTTCGCGTGACGTCACTTTTTAGTTAAATCGACTGTCTGCGGAGAGTGAACGGTAAGTTTTGCATTTGAATTTCTATATTTGATAACAATTTACACTCTTTTGTATGGATAAGCGCTCATGAAAGTTACACAAGCTAATAAAGTATTGTTGTTACTTTCATGTTGCTGTACTGGTGATAATCTAAAATGCTTTTAACTGAATAAATTTGGGGAAAACTTGGTAAATGTTCACAGTGTTGCAGACCAGTCCCATACGTGCAAATAATTGTCGGTTAACATTTTCGTTTTCTGAGATTGAGCAATTTTTTACCGGGTATTTTTTTTCTTGGCACGATTGTACTTTCGTACGCATATACCACCTTAAAACCAACTTAAAACTATCATTGCTAGACGTAGAAACTATTGTTATAGTGGATTTTCGAGACGCTGTTGCCTAAATAAAAGTGGACTAGCACTAGGCCTAAGTTTAGATCTAGCTGTCTCTTTCGTTCGTTAGCCTCTGATTTGGGTAGGGTCGGCTCCTCTTTTTCAGCCGACCCTACCCAAATCAGAGGCTAACGAACGAAAGAGACAGACATTTTGGTCTGGTATCACCTCTGCCTGAGCTGCAGTGCTAGTTGTGGCTGTTGGTGCGATAATTTTCTACAGGATGATGATGGTTTTCATAACCAACCACCCCCCCCCCCCCCCCTCCCCCCAAAAAAACATTTTTTTAAACAATATTACTAGACCTAGATCTAAATTTCATCAATAAGAGTCTAGTATAGACAGGTCTAATAGAAACTGAAAGTAAATGGACAGAAGCTTCCTTTTTTGACATACATTTGCTGATAATGTTACAGTAGTTTAGTCTAATAATACTATTAGGCCTAGTTAGTAAACTACAGAGATAGAGAAATTGTAATTTCTTATCAAATATCAACATAATTAATTAATTTTCATCTTGATTTTCTGCTATTTCAGGTTCTTTTCAATTGATGCATGGGGATGAAAAAAGAAGGTCTCTCCCAAGCTACGGTGTCCCGCCTTGTGAAGTCCATCTCAATAGCCATTGCCAGGAGATCGGACCAATACATCTCAATTCCTTCAACAAGAGAGGCAGTCCTGCAGAGTGCAGACCCAACATGAATTTTATAATTACTGTCATTTCCCTGGCGTTAATATGGTCGGTGCTATTGATTGCACCCACATAGGCGTCTTCAAGCCAGTTGGCCCAACACCAGTTATTTCCTGAACAGGAAAAATAGATACTCCATTTTTCTTGGAAAGTCTGCTGGTGAGTAAAGCTGTAATTACTCCTAAATTTTGTAAACTAAATCATGTTTATACAATTTTTATTAAAAAGATCTGCTGATTTCATGAATCTGCAGATGTGTCTACAGGTACATTATGAAGTGATTTAAAATTGTTTTGTCTGATGAATGTAGGTGCAAACTACACTCAAACTTTTATTCATTTTACATCGGCACGAGCTAATATTTTCAGCTCGATTGCCATGGCTACCAGTCACTCCTGACAGTGACAGCTTGGCCTAGACTTTTGGGCGGATATATCTCTGAAAATAAGACACAAATAATCAACAGTTGATTAACTACTTTCAAATTTGGGTCAGAAGAAAATTCAAACCTACCACTAAAAATTCTAGACCATATAAGACTTAACGACCTACAGACTGCAGTACAGTACAGTGCAGTAAATTTTCATTTTACTTTTTCCCCTTTCACGAAGCTCATTTTGGGAGATAACATAAACAATAAGACAATCTTTGGTCTAATGTTAGATTGAACTAAAATGGAAAAGTTGGGCTCTAACGATTAGGGCCTTGTAAAATCTACAACCCAGGCTGCGTTTACATCTAGGTTAGGCCAACTGTCGGCTGGTTATCTAAGTAAGATGTAGACCTCTAGACTTGATTTTAGGAAAGGGACTAACTTGGCTATATAGACTTTAACTACTTAGTGCTTTCTTAGGCCATGACATGGCAAGTACAACTGGGTGCAAGCACATTTATGAGATAGTACAGCAAGAATGTGTATGTTTGTTCTTGACTTTAAAAGAGATACCGGTAGTCATTCTGTAAATCAATGATTACTAGTAACTGAGTGGGGAGAGGGTGCCTAGTCACTGCCTACATGAAAGGCGCCTTAATTTTTTTTAAAAGTTAGAATATGATTGACACTATAACTAAGACGAATTATCAATGGAGTAGATCTTTGATATTTTAATGAGGTCTAAACCTTTTTATTTTTGTTTCAGGATGATGTTCTTCTTCAGTAAAATAAATGAAGGCAAATTCCCTGATAATTGAGACAAATTCAGAGAGAGGAAGGAGAACTACTGAGCTGCTGAATTTCTGACAGGTAGGCTGTACGAATAAGTTGTTGTTTGTATGCCCAGGTACTTCAAGGAGGGCATTTGTTCATTCACATTTTTCCATCAATACTTTCAAGTAATTGATTATGCACTCCACTTTTACCACAATGTGCATGTAAGTCCACTTTGGTCACAATGTACATGCAAGACCTTTTTAATGTTTAACAGAAATAGGTTTCAATGTGCTTCCTTTCATTCTTTTCTCTTTTCATTCAACAGACATACTTGCAAGGACTATGAAGTTCTACTTAGCCTCTTCAATGAACCAGACTCCATCTGCTGTAACTGTGACTGCATGGGGATCAAAACCTTTGTACTATAATCCTCATAACATGAAGCTATGGTAACAAACAAGCAACCATTGATGAAAAGCCTGATATGTCCTTGTTTGTGTGTGAACCACAAAGCAACCATCACTCATAAGGATGTTTTTATGTACATCAGATGTTCATTGTTTCACTGGAAAAATTGTGATTTTGAATCATTTAAGAAATCATGTTTTATAATGTGTTTATAATATAGTGCAAGTCATGATATAACAGATTCCCTGCAAAAGAAACACGGCTCAAAAGTAGACTACGCTTTGTTTAAAAAAAATGGGAGAAGGTAATGTAACAAATACATAACATTTAAAGGTACTACAAAGTTTTGGGAAATTTTGAAAATTGGGTGCATAGTGATTCTTTAGAATTTTGATATATTTGGATGCCCCTGTGGATGTTTAATAAGCACTAGAAAATTAAGCCCCTAAAACACTTCTGCTTTCGAGAAAAATTGAATATAAAGATTTACCGGTGCTCCCGGTAAATTTTGATAAATTTCAAATAGCGCCTACGACCGTACAATGGTAGCTGCGACCATGGAAATCTCAGAATATATAGTTGAGATATATAATTTCCAAACGGTAATAGCTAATCGGTCGATTTTAGTCAAGAAACATTGTCTTATAGCTTAATTAATATCTTGGCCTTGAGAGAGAGAGCTATACAACTTAAAGAGTTTATTATTTACAATTTCATAACTTTAGACTCGATTTCTACCGCGAAAACGATCACTGAATTTGTAGGATGGCATATGCTTCCAATATGTTCATTTGAAGCGAATTTATGTCCCCATACCCAAACTTTGTATTACCTTTAATTATAATAGTTTCAAGTAGCAGATTATGAGGCTATATATTGGAGCTTAATATTTGATTTTGACCTTCAATTTTATAATCGTATTCATCGTGAATTACAATCTTTTCTGTTTTAAGAAAAATAAATAAATTGAACATAATTTTTGATATGTTATATACAATATTCCTTTCATATCTTTTGATTTTAAGTGTGCATACTGTTGGGTTCATTGAATTATACATGGAAAAGGTCTTGAAATAGAACAGTGAGAGAACAGAGAGCGAGCGAGAGAGAGAGAGATAGAGTAAAAGAGAAAGGGAACCAAATGAGAAAGAACAATTTAATGGTGAGAGAAATAAACAATGATGTGAGATAGTGTGTGTGTGTGTGAGAGAGAGAGAGAGGTGGAGATAGGGAGAAAGAGTTGGGAGGGGGGGTACAGTGCCCCCTTTTATATAGGAAAGTTCCCTTTTAACTTTGTAAGAACTGCCCCTTTTTCCATAGGAAAAGTGCCCCTTCCCCTTTTCACCTCTGATAAGTGCTCCTTTAATTTTGACACGGGCCCCTTTTCCTTTGACAAGTTTCCATTTTCCTTTGCAATAAGTGCCCCTTTCACTTTTGAGAAGTGCCCCTTCACCTCTAATAATTGCCCTATTTAAATCTGAGAGGTGCCCCTATTAACAAAATTATCGGTGCCCCTTTTCTTTCAACAAATGCACATTTCCTTTATTATAAGTGCCTCTTTTTCATTCTCATAAGTGCCCCTTTTAAAATATGTTCAATGCCCCTTTTCAGGTGCGATATGTGACCCTTTTCACCTCTGATAATTTCCCTTTTAACAATGATACAATTCCAGCAAGTGCCCTTTTTGTTGGTGCTGCCCCCCGCTTTGGAAGTCGCTCCGCCGTCCCTGGATGTCATATTGCTCAAGTTGTCGAGGTGATGCATCCTCTCCACACTGCGCGCATCCATTGTCTTAGCCCATTGTCTTAGTGCATTGTGACGTCGCAGCTTCGGTACTGAGCATGTGCAGAAACCGTAACCATGGTGAATAATCCATGGACTAAGTTAGGCCAGGTTTAAACCATGGATCAGTTAGGCCACCTTTCGAGAAATGAAAATGACTTAGGTCAGCGGCCTAAGTTAAGCCTGGCCTAACTAAACCACGGTTTAACTTAGGCCAGGTTTAACTTAGGCCGCTTTCGAGAATACCACCCTAAATGTTCATATGCATATGTTCATAATTTTGTTATCTTCTAAATCTTTAGGCATAACTGTCAATGCGTTATTTATATTCATTAAATTGTTACGCGTTTTTTTTAATAAATAAGTTTGCTTATGCTTACCGTTGCTTACATAGTTATTTTTATTAGTAAACGTTGAGGGTGCCATAGTGGGAGAGACTGTGAATTTCGTCAGCCTGGCCGCGTTGTGTGTGCAAGGATAGCCCACCATAGGCTGGGACCATGTATGGTTAGGTGGTGGAAATAACGATATAAATAACCCGGCTTAACGGAGCAATGTAGAACAGAAGCAACAGCGTCGCTACGATTCCTCCAAAGTTGTATCCCTCATTGTTGTATTTCAAATCGAATTGAGGAGAGGCATCTATCATGCAAGGGGATCTGAAATTGATCAGATGAGGTACTTTCCCCCAAAAGGGGAGCTTGGAGTAGCACCCCTCCGCCAGGTGCCTCAATTACAGCAATTTCACATATTCTTAACATCCATGGCTGTGTTCTAACCAGACTTTGTAGGAATCATCCTGAGATAGGGCGGATCTGATACTGTTCAGAGGCCTGGGGCATCTACCCATCCAGGGGGCTTGGGCAGCACCCCTCAAAGTGCCCTGATGTAGTTTTTCATTAAAATTCTTTGTTGAATTTAAACTTAATTTGATAGGAAGTTTTGCCAATCAGGGGCAATCTGGTGGATTCATATTCCACTGCGCCATCTAGCGACACTAGTGTTTAATCCTATAGTTATGAAAATGTATGGTAATAAATACACCATAAATCAGTATCATAATTGTCATTTATTATCGATATCCATCAAAATAAATTGATATGTGCAAAAGTTAGTTGATCTCTACGTATCCTTCTTTCTCATATTCATTTCCCTTCTTTGGTGTCTACCATCACGTCCTATCCCTCAAACACACACACACACGCTCGCCTCCACATTCGAGGACACACACACACTCTCTCTCTCTCCCTCTCTTCCTTCTCACGAATGGTCTTTAAAAAAAATGTTTCTTGTATGAGCAACAGGAGGTGTAAGGGTAGTTGAGAACATGGGATTGAAAAAGAGACACTTGTTGTTGTTATCTCTTTTGTTTGCCTTGTCAAAGAATTATATAAGGTACAAATTGTTTGTCATAAGGTTATTTCACTTGTTGGCATTCAAAAATCCCATTTTTTTTTTGTTGGGGGACCCCTCTCTGAAGTTCTTCTTTATCCATCTCTCTCTCTCTCTCTCTCCTTTTCTCTCTTTATTTTCTTCTTGCTCTCTTCGTATACTATTCCTCTTTGTTAGTTTCTTCATCGCATATTCGTATTCTCAGTTATCCTTTCCTTTCATACTTTGCTCCATTATGTCATTATCTTACCATTATATTGAACTCTGAAATATAACCAAACCCCTTTGCATGAATAATGAAAATATTTTGCCTTTATTCTTCAACTGTTTTTACCAAGTTTTACTCAAAACCTGTATACAAATATATCTTTACTTGTTCAATTTGAATAACCCAGTTCAGAGGTTTTCATAGAATCAGCAGTCTCTGTCAACACATACGGGATGTCTTAAACATTAGAACGAGAAAGCGATTGGTAATATCGTTAAGAGGTACTTCATTATTTTCAATGAAATTTCTTGGATTCTGTTCTGATCCTGGTCCTGATCCTCAAGAGGGATATAAGATGACCAATAAGAACGTTATCGTTCATATTGCAATAATATGTTCTACATTTTGTTTTAATTTTGTAGAGATTTTGGTAAGAAGTACAAATGGAGATATGCTTTGGTAAAACGTAGCATGATTTTTAATGTTACAACATTGAAAGGTATAGACGTACACTTCTAACGTAACACAGTAAAAGGTATAACATATACTAGTCATCAAATATCCATTACTCGTAATGGATCACAAAGATAAAGAATGTATGTATACTAAAATAATTTACGTTTGCAATACCAGTGATATATAGGTAAGTCATTATACGTTTTGTTCTTTGGTTACATGTCAGTCACTTTATTCTAAAGGATCTTGGTTGTGTTGGTATGTGATAATATGATTGCAGGGCCCTCAGGGAGAACAGTATGAATACTGATGAGGCTACCCTGGGTAAACAAGACATATTAGTATTAGTATTATTATTATGTGTGTTTTAAAGTTATGGTACTTATATTGTCCTTAACAAATATGGAACGTACAACTTACTTATAACGTGAGAAGCATTGAAATATATAATCATTGTAACAGTAAGGCATAGACTGAATTACGATTCTACAACTGTGATTTGTAACGAAACATGGAGAAAATAATGGTTTTTAACCTGTTTCTCCCCAAACATATCGGTGCGGTTAGTATTTGCATGTGATACAATCTGTCTTCGGAGACTAAATCAAATTTGACATCTAAAGACTTTTTACGGTAAAACATATACATAGCAAATTCATATCACAATGTAATATAAAAGAAAAATATTTAATGGAAAACAGTTAGACCAATACAAATGGAGAAACTTCCGTGTATCATGAGCTCCTTTCAAGCAAACTCTTTTAGCGTACAGCGATCATTTGATATTCAATGCATTCATTCAAACATGTTTATTTCTCGATATGATATAAAATAAATATATTTACAGTGGGAAACAGTAAGAACAATATACATTGAGAAACTTTGATGTATTATGAGCTTTTTTTTTCTATCAAACTCTTTAGCATAAAGAAAGTGTTTGATATTATATTGAAACTTTGTTGTCTACATAGAGTTAGTTTACTTTGTAATAATAATAATAATAATATTCAATTTGTATATAGCGCTTAATACAAATGTCTCTAATCGCTTTACAAATATACTATTACCCCGGTCATTGGATTCAGTGCTTGCCCGCACACATCGTGTGCACAATCTCCACTCCCTGGGGAGCATTCCGGGTAGGCGTTACATGACGCTCAAAAACTGTTTGACCAACAATGACGGTCGAATCCTACCTGGTTCCCATTTAACACCTGGGTGGAGAGTAGCAAGTGCAGGTTAATATCTTGCCAAAGGATATTAGTGCCGTATCGGGATTCGAACCCTCGACCTTCGCATCTCCAAGTCAATCGCCTTAAACCACATGATCACGACATGAATATACACGTAGTGCTTGGCATATATTTGAAAAGAAGACTCCTAAGAGATGCGGTTGCCAAATCTGATTACTGTTTTTGTTTAATTCCATATCTGTTGTGTTGATTCAGTGCCTTCATATTGAAATTATACATTAAATTCCACTTATAAATGTCCAAAGCAATGATTATGCTAATGCAAAATGTGCTGATAACAGACGATGAACATAATGCACATTGTTTATTCTAGCATTTCTAGGCATTCATATTCGCAGGTCTAACGCTAAATTAAACATACTTAATCAAGGCAAACAACATTCAGTTTGTTTTAATAAAGTATCCTTATAGGAGCATTTTAAATGTTGACGTTCCTTTGATGAAGTCCTTTGCACAACTTTATATCTGACACTTCGAACTTCAGAGCCGCCGTCATTGCGAGGACTCAGACGTACGGGCTCGGACACTATGTTGACCTTTCGATTTATAGATTTGACTCTCAGTTTGTAAACATGGTTATGTTTTTTGTTTTCTTTAATGGCTATACGTTATTGGTGTCTAAAAAGAAACCTGTTAATCTATCAAACACTTTTCTTGATAATTGAGACTGTATATAAATCTTAATGATTCCATAGCCATTATTATGCAAGATGCAGAATATATCTCGATGTAGTCAAAGTGATTGACCTGTCAATTTACTTCCAACTGTTGTTAGGGTTATTTGGGTATTAGCAATTTTCATAGACATATACAGTGGTAGAAAATATGTATATGGTCACAATATAGAGTGTCTGTACGGGTTTATCAACCAAATGCTTTTTGAGGAACATCAATGATTAATTTCAGGAAGAAAAGAATCAATAGATTATCCGAAGATGTCTCGGTCACGGCAAGATTAGAAAGCAAGTCGCTATAATTAATGGTGACACATTCTACATCCCTTACATCCAATGTGTCAGATCCCTCGGCAAACGCCTTGGTAGAAGATACATCTATGGACGTTTCTTGTAAATCATCTTTGAAACTTTTGGTTGGTGATTCTTTAGAATGCTGGTCCATGCCTTCACTCACTTCCTCCCTGTGTTTCTTGAAGGACTTGTCCTCTTCAGGTGGTTGATCACTGATTGATGTAGTCTTCTGTGTCTTTGTTTGTCCTCCTGATGACCCTTTTACTTCAACTACTCCGTGAGGGTGTTTAAGTCCAGTTACTCCTCCTTCTGTTTAGGGATGGAAAGTACAATATTGACGTCGGTGTTATTTAATACAAATCTTAAAACATTATTCTATTTTCCCCTAATTTGGGCTAATATCAACAAATGTGACCAGAACACACACCTCATGATGAACTTTGTCAAAGTAGATTCACAGAACTTACCATACCAACGCGTTTTGAGGATATCATAACCTGTATGTGTTGGAACTTTTTTAAGCGTTTCCTGTCGAAAACCATTCATTTCAATGAAAGCATATCTTCTTTATACTATTTGATAATCCGTAATCCAGTCTAATGGTAAATTTTAATACTTAGTGTACAGTTGCTAAGTTTCTCACCATAGAGCATATCATCTGATGAGCCATGTACACCTTCAGAAAGTTGTTCTATGCATTCACTCGCCTCATCTCCGTGGTTCTTGCCGGGCTGGTCGTGTGCACGAGGTTGATCAGTGTCTGCAGTAGTCTCTCGTGTCTTGGTTTGTCTTTCTAACGACCCTAGCGTTGCAGATAGACTACCTATCCCGACTAGCTCTTGAGAACCCTCTATTTTATGAGAGTGTTCTGGTCCGGCTTCTCTTCCTGCTTTTTGGAGATAGTAAATATCAAGAGACTAGCTTCAGTGCTCTCAACACGAGCTAGTACAAAATAAATGGTAGCAATTATCCTTTGAGTGGACCCCCCCCCCCCCCCGGAAAAAGAAAATCAACTTGCAAAATCAAAATAAATGAAAGTGAGGTAAAACAATCTGACAAACGACATAATGACACACATACAAACATAAACCTGTATATCCTGTATAATCATGCGACATGTAAACTTTTCAAGTGGCATTACCAGGCAGATGAAAACAGAGAATTATCATTATAATGACTGCTTTAATAACGATACGTTGTCCTTGGTTCTGATTATGTAGAAAGGAGGCATAGAGTAGAAATTCATAAACGATATTTATTAGTATCACGAATTAAATGAATTTATTAAAATAATTTCATGGTGACCTTACCTTGTGGAAAATAGTGGTCAGCAAGGTCTAACAACTTTGCAGCCATAAGCGCCCTCCTTAGTTCAATCCGTTCATCTTCTCGGGACACACCTTTTCTCCAATACTTCAGCATGAGATGGGTTCCTCTACTGGTGACCTGTTCGTATCTCATGTTGGTCTTGAGAGCTCTCGCTGTGTCACCCTGTATGATTCCTAACTGACTACCCAAGCTATCGATCTGGGTCTCATCAGAAAGATCGTGAGCTATCTGCTTCAAGATGTCTGCAAACTCATCATTGGTTGGTTCCTCCCTGAGATGTTTAACAAAAAACAGTATATTAGAAAAAAAAATCAAATGTCTATTTTCCTTTTGTGTTGGCAAATACAGGTATATATGTATTATAAACCTGTCATGATAGAAAAACGCAGCACCAACCACAATATGCATGCTAGAAATATCGAAAGAAATTAAACGTAGCTCAATACCTCGTTTTGGTTGCAGAAGGATGTCACCAAATTTCAAGGAAGTAATATGAGTAAACACTTATAACAAGAAGACAAAGAAGACAAAGAAGAAGAAGAAGATCAAGTAGAAACAAAAGTAGAAGAAAAAGTAGTAGTGGAAGAAGAAGGAAACGAAGAAGAAATAGATAATAAGGACGAGAAGGTTAAAGAAGAAGGAGAAAGAGGAGGAGGTGGAGAAGAAAAAAACATGAGAAGAAGACGAAAAAAGAAAAAGAAAATCATGATAAACAAAAAGATGGAGTTGAAGGAGAGGAAGAAGAATAGGAAGAAATGATAAAGTTGTTGTTCAAATTTAAAAATAAGTACACCATAGATTTTACGATATTTTTATAAACCAGTGTAGTAAATCGACAACTGCTGATGTTTAGATAACTTAAAGCTATCAGAAAAGTAAACAAAATTATATCTCCAAGTGTTTCAACTTACTCTGCTTGTGGTGCATTGCTCCTTTCTGATTGATAGAATTCTCCCCTGGAATTATCTCCAGAGGACGTTATTCCTGTCATGAATGTAGAACAAGGTTGATTAGATTGAAATAATCCAGTTATAACTAATGAACATTTTATATTCCCAGATCGGTTGTGGTATTACTGCAGTAAATTTAAATTTCTTTTTAAAACATAAGTAAACATAAATAATCGAATCGTAACATCACATAATAATGCCATACATATGCTAATCACATTTTCAAGCCCACTGGCTATTTTCTTCCCTTCATAGACAATATAACGGTGTGATGAGATATAACATATACACATTTATAAACAATAAAATCCGAAGGCTTAAGGTAATGCAGAGAGTATAATATAAATAGATTGACTTGGTAGGGTAAAGAGACTCAAGAACAATAGTGCCAACCAGTCTTACCCCCCTGAGCTTGTTTTCCAGATGTCATCCAGCGAATGAAATTCCATTGATGTGTCTCTGCTTTCTTCTTCTGCTTTGCTGATCGTATCTCACTTTCTAGTTGAATTTTGGTTCTCAGCTTCCAGGTCTCACGCTCAAGTTGCTCCATACGCTTTTCCTTAGTGTCGAGCTCCTTCTTCCAGCTTAATTCTATTGACTGTTTTTCCTTCTCAAATCCCGCTCTGTCTTCCTCTCTTCCTTTCTTTAATTCTTCGACGTGCTGCCTTAGAGTCGTCTCGTTTCGCTCTTTCTCCCCTACGATTTCTGTCAAAGTGTCTACGCGTTGTTGCTTGGACTCCAGATTCTTCGTCATTTCTTCATTTTCGGTGTCTAGTCGCTCAATTTTAAGGCTTGCCGTCTTTTCTGATCTTTGTAAGTTTTCAGCCAATGTTTCGATACGCAGATCCTTTGATTTTAGTTTCTTCTTCAATTCTATCTCGCTCTGCTTGTACATCTCCAAAACCAGTTTGGCTCTTTTCTCATTTTCCGACAAAGCCCTTTCACTTTTGTCTCGCCTTTCTTGTTCAACCTTTATGGTATCTTTTAGGCTTGCACTTTCACTGACTATGCCTTCGCGACTTGCACGGGACTCGTTGAAGTCAGTAATTCTTCTGTGAAGTAACTTCTTTGTATCTTCTTGCTCTCTGTTTTCTTCTTCGTGCCTCTGTCTTGCTGTTTTGGCCTCTTCTCTCTCTTGCTTACAAGTCTTCTCGAATGATGGATTGCTGTATAGAGTCACTCCGTCAGCTACACAGAGGCATCCATGTAGGAGGTCAAGCCACTGCAACTCTTCCTCATCTGAGAGAATGTCATCAGGGTTATGTGCGACATAGATGTCAGTTACCCCGTGCTTCTTTAGGTTATTTGTTGTCCCCTCAATAGGTTCACTTCCACCGATCACGCCACAGAGAGGAGGGCAACCTGTCCAGTACACACATATTAAATTTAATCGAGAATACACTGAAAGTTATGATGATTTAATGGTTTATTTATACAACACACATATCCACCAATCGATTTTTGTTTGATTTTATATTTTTATTTTTTTGGGGGGGTTGTATTTTGACACCAAAGAATGAGAGAATCTGCAATGCTCGATTCATCCCTGTTCGTGTTTGTTAGTATTCTTATTGACTTCGTTGTGTGACATACAATATACCACCACATTAAGGGTTATACAGTGCGTCCCAGAAAAAACGAAACCGAGAAGTATCGATGTTCTATCATGACTTAATCACAACTATAATTAATGAATGATACATATTTGGAAAGCTTAGAGTCTCCTCTTTCATGTGATGCTACTCAAATAATGCATATTTCATGCATGAGTGATTAAAAGCAATTTGAAGGAAGGAAACCAAAAAGACATTTGGCGGGCGGTATCTGAATTTCGAAGAAAAATTCACATTTCTAGAAAGTTGAGTTTCTGCCCTTTCATATGACACCTCAATCAGGAAAAATGAGCGAGGAATGACAAAGTTCTGTTTGTTTAAAGTAGTGCTTGCATTTCCATAATTTTATTAAACGAATTCGTTTTCACTGGCTGCCTGCCGTATCAATAAACGAAATTAACAAAAGACTTAACTCCGTTTCATTGACAATCATCCGTAGACGAGAGTCTTCATGCATGGCTGATTGTCAACGAAACGGAGTTAAGTCTTTTGTCAAATCTGCTTTTTGCTACTGCAGGCACCCAGTGAAAACGAATTCGTTTATTAAAATTATGAAAATGTAAGGGCTTCTATGAACAAACAGAACTTTGTTATTCCTGGCTCATTTTTCCTGATTGAGGTGTCATATGAAAGGGCAGAAATTCAACTTTCTAGAAATGTGAATTTTTGTTCGAAATTCAGATACCGCCCGCCAAATGTATTTTTGGTTTCCTTCTTTCAAATTGCTTTTAATCACTCATGCGTGAAATATGCATCACGTGAGTAGCATCAACTGAAAGAGGAGACTCTAAGCTTTCCAAATATGTATCATTCATTAATTATAGTTGTGATTAAGTTATGATAGAACATCGATACTTCTCGGTTTCGTTTTTTCTGGGACGCACTGTACAAATGACTTGCGAAATCGAGTGAGAGAGTTAGCGAGGAAGGTAGAGAGAGAGAGAGAGAGAGAGGGAGGAACAGAGAAAGGGAGATGCAGAGGTTAGGAGACTGCCAAATAGCTGGACTGAGGAGTAAACGTAGAAAGTCCCGAGATAGAAATACATTTAGAACTATGACAAGCATTGTCATTATTGTGTTTAACTCTAATCACCCCGTGACTCGGCTAATGATTAAAAAACTGTGTCCCCTACAAAAAAATATGTATATTACGCACCAAATCATATGGTATAATATTTAAGCAGATAAGTGGAAGATACTACACACTAAGAAAAAATGGTGCAAGTATGCACCTTTAGGGGTGCAAACCGATGCAACACTGGCAGCACCTTTAGGGGTTAAATCCTGCACCATTTAAAAGGGAGCCAGATTGAACCTTTTAGGGGACATGTTAGTACCCTTTATGATTCAATCCTGCTCCATTAGGGTGCAAACCGATGCAATAACAGCACCTTTAGGGGTTCAATCCTGCACCCTTTAAAAGGTGCAATCCTGCACCCATACTCGAGGAATACTTGTGAAATTTGCTTGTACACAAATACATATTAAACATGCATGTTGTTTCTTGGTTAGTAATCATATAATCAATATATCTATTGCTAAAACGTGCATGTAATTGTAACATGATCAGACAAAATAATCTAATTGTTAATGATTGCCGAAGAAAATACAAATCACAAAGTTGATGTGCATTGTCATAATTTGCTTGACAAATCATGATAAATGTATTTGTATGTGAACACGTGTAAAGTAATCATGAATATGCATGCAATATGCAAACTTTTATTTTGCACTGTTTTTTGGTCGATAGGGTTCATTTTTGTGGGAAGGGTGCAAACTCTTTTTTTGCACCCTTTTTTGCAACCTTTTTTCTTAGAGTGTACAGTAACTTTGAATTATGCTTAATATATGTACAATATCACGTCAGAATCATTCCATCATTTTTATATTCAAATAGTTGGCTGTTGATTGCAAGATCATGGTCTTAGATCCATAGTCTGGTTATTAACGTCAACCATGTGGACATGGGGGAGCGGGTGTAGATGTTTTGCTGGAACGGTACATAATAATCACCATGCATGTTCCAAACGAATCAGCAGGACTGTCTCGAAACACAAAATCCTGAAAATCACCGATATTATACGGTTAATAACAAAGCGATGACATGATGTGCATGCATATCAAGCCTAGAAGAACAATTGAAACTTGTCCAAACATTTCAATGACTGCCATAATTATCGAAATTACATTATTGAGGAAATATTGTAATCCATATGCCTCTCATGTGACATAGGCCTACCCTACACAAGAACAGGTAAGTATGAGCATGCACATGAAGGGAAACGTATTTAATTTACAAAGTGAACGGACAAAGGGCGCGTTAGATTCCTTGTTTTCAGCGGGAACATACTTAATGTCCTCAGAATATTGTCCTACCTACCATTAAAGATTACAGATAAACTCACCTGTAATCCCCTTTATGTCCTGGATCCATTGTTGGTGAAATTCAGAATTAGACGGGCTGAAGAAAAAAAATCAGAAAATACACCGATTTAAAATCATTTTTATTCACGTGGTGATGATTAATTATAAAAACATGGATACAATATGATTCTGCAACCCGCCCGCTACTTGAGGCTACCTCAATGAAAAGAAATTGTATAATATACTCGTTCTTAGTGTCGTAACATGCACAGCTTCTACATATAATAATGATAATAACGTTTTATTTACCCAGGGTAGCCACTTCAGTTATGAAACTGCTCTTCCAACGGGCCCCTGCATAACATAATATGTTATTACTACCCTTCACCAATCTAATATGCTGAGCGCCTAGCTAGAAGGCAGAAGATCCCATTGTTATAAGTCTTTGGTATGACTCGGCTGGGGTTCGAACCCATGACCTCCCGTTCATGAGGCGGACGCTCTAACCTCTGAGCCACCATGCCCGAACATTTCATCTCTCAGTCGCTCGCTCCATCGAATGTTAGAATATGCAGTGTTTGTTTGCGCTGTAAACAAACATCTTCTGTGTGCCCATGCCTTGAGCCATAATGCATGGCCGTCCAGAGGATTTTTTTATGTTGGGGACCGGGGTAAAATGCAATAAATTATTGAAAATTTATTGCATTTTCTGTGTTTTTTATTTATTTATGGAAACTGCCCCTTACCCTAGCCCCCGCTGTGTACAGTCATGGTTTAGTGACAAAGCAATGGCCTCGTAACTGTGAGGCCCCAGGATCAACACCGTGTCGATGTGCTATATTAGTGCCCTTTTGGGGGGGGGGCATTAATCCTCATTACTGTCATTTATGACTTAAGGGCATAGGTCCCCTAGTTGATAAGCATAGTAGCATATACATACTTTAGCAGTCACGCAAAACACACATTGGCAAATTACTTTTCAATAAAATCTGAGAATGTATACTATTATCTAGATCTATTATTTTTAAAATAATTCCATAAATTGGGATTAAAAAACAATATTCCACCTTTATGAGCGACAGTGTACTAAAATCATGTCTGATTGGATGACAGTGATGGACAGAGGCGGAGCAAACAAAAATGAAATTATCCACTCCCCCAACCTCCCCCCTCCCCCCCCCCCCCCCCCCCCCCCCCCCGCCCAGACGAGCAAGCAAAGCGAATGTGGGTATCTGTTTTTAAGTTAACAGAACAAAAAGCAAACAAAGCATTTGTCACCCATTTTCCCATATTAATAAGGTAGCACCCTCTTGGTGGACTACCAAACATGTTGTTGATAAATAAAAAAAAATAATGGAACCTTCTTTGTGGTATTTATGCTAATTCATTTTGAAGATAATGCTTTATCAGTTGCATTAAATGTATAACTCGAGACACCGCTACCCGAATATAAGGTAACGATTACCTGGATAATGGAGCTGTGAAAATACCCTGCAATCGAATGGTCAAGTTTTTAGTTTTGAAAGTCGATAATCACTTCTCTATCCGACTCTTCCTCAAATATGGTGCACATTTAACAAACCCTCCTAGCGAATATTTGAGAAATTTAGCAAGATACCAGAAATGTCAAATTCCCTCGAAATGCGGAACCTTTGAAAATGTATACACTCCAGTGTTTTTGGACGCAATAGTTAACAATAGACTGATAAAACATCTCAATGAGATCAAAGCAACGAGAATTAATTTGGAATATTATGTATCAATTATGCTTTATTGGAAAGCAGAAATGCTAGATCCCAAAGCAGCAAAGTTATGCGACGGAGCAAAGCGACCAACATTTTGAAAATGATTGTGTTAATTAATTATTAGCAAGGTGCTATGGAAAATTAAGAGGAACAAATTAGTGAAAGTTTTAAGCAATCTCAGACAACGGCCCGGTGCTACCACCGGCTAAAAATAACTGGCAATAAACTTGTACTTATCCTAGTGTCGTGACTTTAAAGGAAATGTTAGTTTTCTGTTAGTTATTATTATCATTATCAGTATTTTAGTACTAATTAATAAATTGATTAATTCTTAATAATTGCTTGTTATTAATATTATTGACAAGCGCGTTTACAAAATGTTGATGAAAGCGCTAAAACCAGTACTAAAAAAATTATATTATTTGATTTCAGTCAAAATATATATGGCCCATAAGAATATAGACAGCGAAAAAATGATACTCACCGCACTAACAGCACCATACATCCAAACTTCCCAGCAAGGTCTGCTTCGGATGAACCTGGTATCATGGTAAGAGATAACGTGGTTGATACATTGTTCATTATGAACTTTTTTTAATACTTATGAACACTCGCGAAATGGCCGCCTTAGGCGGCCTTTCGCTCATTTGTGTGAGCGATATAAGGTGTTGAAAGGACGGCTACTAAAAATAGCGCATTTCCCCCCCCCCCCCTCCCCCCCCCCCCCCCCAACAAAAAGGAGTAAAATAGTGACAATATATCAGGTATTCGTTTTGCACGTTCGTGTTTTTTTTAATTGAAATTTGCCTAAAATTAAAATTATTTAAATGAGCCAATCTGGTTGAAGGTGGTAACACTACATTTACACATACATGTAAAGAGAACACAATAAGTAACTACCCTCTAAATAACTGTTCATTATTTCATAACCCTTAAATTTATCACGATTTCATCTTACCGCAATATTAGTAATGTTGTTATGAACATTTTGTGTGTGAAAATCAAAGATATTCATCACTGTATGCAGTGGCGTAATGAGCAAAAACCTTTTTTGGGCCAGATCAAAATCCGCATCACCATCAAGTAGCATAATGCAGGGGTGGCGGAGCGTCTTCCAAAATAGATGGGGAGGGGGCAACAACAATAAAGGGCAGTTTCTGGAAGAAGAAAAAGGGGAACCTACAAAGGGAAACATCAACGAAACATGCATTGGTATATACCCTTACATGATTATACCGTTCATGATTGTGATTACAATACCAGGGATGATATCAATATTTATTTCTTTCTTTACGTGGTACAATATACTGCTTAATTAAGCAACATACTTTGCAGTTGGGTGTAATGTTTGTTTGTTTGTTTTCATCGAATGCTTTGCTGAATCAATTAACAAGTGTGTTTGAACTTGATTTTTGCTGATTGACATTCATTGTTTTTTTTTATAAGTGATGATATATTGTTGTATTCTATTTTGGTCGTTGCGGAGATTATACCTCCGGGGTGTTCCCTCGAGACGATTCCGTTTACTATGATCACTGTTATTTGTATGTTAATTATTTGCCGTCTGAGGGAGTTCTTCCCTCCGGAGACATATGATTATTATGGGTACACGAACGATTATACGACTCTTGATAATTTGCGTTGTCTATCTTTAATAAACCGTTGATATTGATTGTATAACCCGATTGTTTAATAGTGTATGTTAATGGTTTACTCAGGCGTATGTCATGGTTTATACCTTCAATAAACTAACAAGGGAGACGCTCTCGGCGGTCTCGACTGCATTACGCAATTCGAAATGATGAAAAATCGAGGTTTGGACATTATTTATATAGGCAGGGTGGCCCATTAGCAAGCCCCAAAATATGAAATCCTCTGAATATAATCAGCATTTTGAAGTGAATATTGACTAAGAATCATCAGAAGAATGATTTACTATTATTTGTACCAAGATTGATAACTTTCATGAAATATGAACAAATAACAAAAATTGTTTCATTAATTCTCATATTAAGTTGTGAAAAACATAATTCAACTTTACTGGCCTAAAATGACCTTTGACCTTGACTTCGTGACCTTGAATTTTTGTCATATGATTTGAGAGACTTGATAACCCTTGGGTAGAAGTTTCATGGAATTTGAACAAACACTTTTGAAATTATGCTAACAATTCAAAATCTTGATGTTGATGCCACAACAAAGTCTAAGTTTGCAGACCAGAAATGAAAATTGACCTTGACTTTGTCACCTAAAAGACTAATCACATAATTGGTGATTCTTGATAACCCTTTTGTTGAGGTTTCATGGAATAGGAATGTATACTCTTGAAATTATGCTAAAATGTCAAAATCTTGATGTTGATGCAACAACAAAGTCTAATTTTGCAGACCGGAAATAACCTTAGACCCTGACCTAGTGACCTGAAATTCTTCTCACATAATTGGGAATACTTGATAACCCTTTAGTCCAAGTTCCATTGAATAAGAACTTATACTTTCAAAATTATTTTAAAAATTCAAAAACTTAACCTCACGTGAAGTTTTTGATGATGATGCCACAACACAGTCTAAGTTTGTTGACCTGAAATGACCTTTGACTTTGACCTTGTGACCCGAAATTCTCCTCACATGATTGGGAATACTTTTAATTCCGGTATGCACAATTAGGGAATAAACCTTCTCTGTCAAACAACAAAGTCTTACATATTCACAGTTTTAGTGCAAAACTGACCTGTTTTATAGATCTTTCAATTTAACATGAAGTTTTTAAGTTATTGATGAGAAATTTCTCTCACATACTCCTGATAGTTCATTTCACTGCATTAACGGGTTAGAAATGGGTAGAAACACAATCTCCATAATATATTTTGGGGTAATTCACTGAAAAATGGACTAACTATCCAAGTTTTTTAATAAATCTAGAGGAAATGGTTGGATTTCCATGGAGTTCCGCTTAAATTGTAAGCTTTAAGTTGATACCAGATTTGGCAGCCCGATTCTGCCCGTTATTACGTTAGAGCCGACTTTTCCAAGCAACAATTGCTTCGAAAAAATGTGTGTATTTTGGTCCGAGGCTGAATCATGAAGAATTCGCGGTCATAAATCACGGCGCGTGGGGGGCGCGTGACACTTGTTCTGACACCGCGGACCAATATAAACATATTTTTCGGGGCAATGTCGCAAGGAAAACGGCTCTAACCAGGGGCGTCGCTAGACCTTTTTCAGTGGGGGGGGGGGGGGGGGTGTAGAGGCCAACGATTACCGACAAAACAAGCCACCAATTACCGACAAAATTAAATGTCCAATATCTACACATTTAACCCTATAAACCCGGGACCGAAGGCTAAACAAAAATTCCTATGGACTATCTGTAGTACTTGCGTATGCGCAAATGGTCATTTTCCACGACGACACAAATATACGAATTATTTCGTCAACTTAGTCAGCATTCATAGCTATACATTTTAATGCAGGCGCGGAGCTAGGATTTTATTTTAGGGAGGGGCGGTAGTGAGCAAGCGAAGCGCGCTCATTATTGAGGTGTGGGTGGTAGGCCTTCCGCGCCAAGCGCGGAAGCTTAGACGTTTCCTTAAATTATTAGGAAAAGAAGACGATTTATTGTACCGTTCTCGACTGTTAATCCTTGTCTGAATGAAGTTTCCCCCCCCCCCCCTCCCGCGCGAAGCGCGAAAGCTTTGACGTTTCATTATAAGACTGTTAATCCTTGTTTGAATTCAGTGTCTCCCCCACCCGCGCGAAGCGCGGTAGTTTTGGCGTTTAATTAAATTATTAGAGAAAGTAGACGATTCGTTGAACCGTGCTCGACTCTTAATCCTTGTCTGAATGCAGCCCCCCCCCCCCCCGCGCTAGCTTTGACGTTTCATTCAATTACGAGAAAAAGCAGACGATTCGGTGTACTGTTCCCGACTCTTAATCCTTGTCTGAATGAAGCTTCCCCCTCCCACGCGAAGCGCGGAAGTTTTGTTTGAATTATTAGAGAAAGAAGACGATTCGTTGTACCGTTTTCGTCTCTTAATAAGCCCTATTTGTCTGAATTAAATTTCCCCCTCTCGCGCGAAGCTCGGAAACGTTGACGTTTCCTTAAATGATTAGAGAGAGAAAATTACGATTCGTTGTACCGTTCTCGATTCGTCTAAGTTTTTCCCTTCGCGCGAAGCGCGGAATTTTTGACGTTTCCTTAAATTATTAGAGAAAGAAGAGGATTCGTTGTACCCTTTGTGACTCTTAATAAGCCCTTTTTGTCCGAATTCAGTTCCCCCCTCTCGCGCGAAGCGCGGAAGCTTTGACGTTTTCCTTAAATTATTAGAGAAAGAAGACGATTCGTTGTACCGTTCTCGACTCGTCTAAATGAGGTTTTCCCCTCCGCGCGAAGCGCGGAATTTTGGGCGTTTCTTCACAATATAGAGAAAGAACGTCGATTCGTCGTACCGTTTTCGACTCTTATTAAGCCCTATTCGCTGAATTCAGTTTCCCTCTCTCGCGCGAAGCGCGGAAGTTCTGACGTTTCCTTAAATTATTAGAAAAGAAGACGATTCGTTGTACCGTTTTCGACTCTTAATAAGCCCCATTTGTCTGAATTCAGTTCCCCCCTCTCGCGCGAAGCGCGGAAACTTTGACGTTTCCTTAAATTATTAGAGAAAAAAAATTACAATTCGTTGTACCGTTCTCGATTCGTCTAAGTTTTCCCCTTCGCGCGAAGCGCAGAATTCATCACAATATAGAGAAAGGAAGACGATTCGTCGTACCGTTGTTAAACCTTGTTTGAATTTAGTTCCCACCCAAATTTTAAAATTCTGATTTCTTTAGCTGATATTATAGGAAAGTGAAACTTCGAGAAAATACAAGTATTGTAGTTGTAGTCACTCTCGAAGTCGTCACAGCGGATAAAAAGTCACAGTTCGTAGCGGAAAAAAAGATTGTCGGCCGACCGACAATATATATCTCACCGACTTCAAACTTCTGCATTGATATAATACACGAGGATCGAGCAAGAATACCGACACAGCTGACCCGACACAGCAACATATTTACCCGTGTCTTTCTTGCTCCCTCGACGAGACGACTCCACCCAACAACCCCCTTCTCTCTTTTAGTCCCACTCCTCCTCTCTCAGGCTCTTACCTCCCCCCTCTCTCCTCTCTTTCACCCCCGTTTCTTTTCTTTCCCTTTTACTCTTTTTTTTTCTTCTTTTTTTTCTTTTCCTTTCTTTCCTCTCCTCCCTCTTTTTCTTTTTCTTTCTTCTCTTTTCTTTCCTTTCTTTTCCTTTCTTTCCTTTTTTTTCCTTTCTTTCTTTTCTTTTCCTTTCTTTCCCTTTCCCTCTCTTTTTTCCCTCCCCCTTTTCTCTTTTTTTTCCCGACGGCACGCCCCTGGCTCTAACATAATAACGGGCAGCCAACTTTGGTATCAACTTAAAGCTTAGACTCCAGAGAAAATGTTGGTAATAAAGTTTAAGCGGAAATCCCTGGAAATCCAAACATTTCCTCTGGATTTATAAAAAATAAATTCCCAAAAATGAGTTTGGGCTCACTTTGGTTCCTCCATGGCCCACTGTGCGCCGCCGCCATCGGAAAAGAAGCGCCTATGTCTCGCTCTTTGCTACGGAAGCGAGACCAAAAAAAAAAAAAAAAAAAAAAATCCTGCATTTTTCCAAATATAATAACTGAATAACAAGGAAACAAATAAGCGTAAGGTATAATACAAATATACAAACAATAATAACATCATGTCATAATGTTTTTTTTAATTATAAATGTAATAACGAAACTTTATATTTCTATAGCATAGTATTATAATTTTTTTATTATTCGAACTATCTGTGGAAAAGGGGCAGCAGACCGCAATCATAAGCGATGCTTGACTCGCATGGCGGCCTAAAAAAAAAAATCCTAAGGTGAAATTTAAAATGAAAATGTGTTTAAACGATCTTTGTGTATGAGTTTGTGAGTGAGTGTATAGTGTGTGTGTGCCTGTGTGTGCGTGTGCGCGAGCGTGCGTGTGTGTATGTGTGTATAGTGGATTTGCACGTAGCCCTGTGTTGCATGATAATTTAAATGCTCAAGACAACTGCAATTTAGCGTATATAATTTAACATTCAACGCGACTAAGTATATAATTATTACATTGCTTGATTTTATTTTATTTCTGATTTGTTAAGTACATTTTGGATAGTCTCGGAATTTTGCCAAACCGCCATTTTTTACTGCAAATTTACAAACACGTAAGTTGTGTTTCATTTATCTTATTTTAGGCAAATGGGCACAAGCACTTGTTCAGTAAAACAAATGATCGTAGAACCAAACAGGAAATGAAATTAATTATTTGTTTTATCGGGCGTATTTAGAGTGTTTTGGAATTCTCACACTGCTTTAATGATGTACAAAAAGCCTTCCGTTGGTTTAGTAATACGACTATGGGTGTCGATCCCGGAGGATGGGGGATATATCCCCCCCCCCCTAATAATTCAACAACAAAAAGATGAAGAGAAAAATTAATGATGAGAGCCCGATGAGAGTAGTTAATGGTTATTACTCGCAAAATGACCATCAATATACACATTTTGCTATCTCATTTTCATAATACATTCATATATAGAAAACGAAGTAAATGAGACAATCGTATATGAGACAAGAATAAATTGAATTCTCGCACATACGACTTTAATCAGGAATTGATGAATTTATTCAATTTATTCAACTTATTCAATCGACAGCATCATAGAAATGCAGTGCGCCAAATACACAGCCGCAGCGTTAAAAAGCAACGAGCTAAATGTTAAGCGCGAAGCGCAAAAGTGCAAAAAAGAAGTAGAGAGTGGGAGAAAGAGAGATAAGGAGAGACAGAGAGGATAATAACCCAGGTAGCAAGCCCATGTGGGACCCACATGGGTCCCATATTCTATTAAACATAGGCCCCATATGGAAAACCATTTGGGCCTTAACCCTAATTAGGCCGGGGGGCATTATGGCCCCCCCCCCCCTCCACGATTTTTCCGATTACTCGGAAACGCATATGGATGGCGCCCCGCCGCTCGCTGACTTTTTTCTTTCGAGTCTTGCGCAACTTTTGAAATAATTGTTTTGAAAATCGGACGTACGGTTACAAGGTCACGTGACCTTTTGTCTTTGCATGTCAGCCCGAAAATCGCTCATTTTCGTGATTTGTGTACAAAACATATGGAAAAGTCATTTTTCCTAAAAACAGATCAAACATGGGTTATTGGGTCTTGTTTCAAGTTTAGGTGCTTGTTTTTGGAGTCAAAATAGTTGAATTGTAGTAAGAAATGAAATAAAACAACAAAAACAATGAAATACATAAGTTAAAAAAACAATGAAATACATAAGAAATTATCAAAACAAGGAATAACATAAGGAATAAGCTGGCTCTTCCAAATTTTGTTGTTGTATTATTATTCAGAATGGTCTAATGAATATATGTAGTGAACAAGAATGCTTAAATATGAATAATAATGATTTATGGGTAAAAATGTGATTTGTATGACTTTATTTGCATAAATTACCATAAATATGCAAATGAGTGAATTTTTCAAAAAATTGAAATTAACATATTATTCTATACACTTCACTTGACATGCGTGCAAATTTTCGCGGCAATCGGCCGCTTCGCGGCCGAGATCTTAAGGGGGCCATAATGCCCCCCCCCCCCCGGCCGTACTAAGACCTCAAATAGCCCGGCCTTTTTATGGTTAAGGCATCTGCTCCCAAGAAGCATATAGGAACCAGATGGGACCCATACCAAACTGGGCCCAAATGGGTATGCCCAGCTTAATCCCATCCGGGACCCATAAGGGCTAGCCCAGATAGATCCAATATGGACTACTAAATATTGGCCCCATATGGGATACATATATGGGTTCCATTTAGCCCAGATGGCACAATTGACCCAGATTATCCCCATATGGGCCCCATATGGGCTTGCTACCTATGAAAAAGGGAAAAGGGGAAGAAACGGGCAGAAGAAAAAAGGAAAGAGGAAGAGAAAAGGAAGAAAGACAAGAGAAAGACGGTTTTGTCCAAATGGCAGCATGTAGGAGACGAAACTTTCAGTTTGTTCCCTGATTCATACTCAGTATCTATTTTGTTTTATTGATTTCATCCATTTCTTTGTTTATATATATCTCCACATGTAAAATATTTGAGCTATTTTCCGAAAGAAGCAAAATCTTTTGATAGCAAATGGAGATCATGATATTCTTTTTCCTCTATTTACCTTGAACAAAATTATTAACCTAATTACGAGAGAAATTATGAACACATTCATCTTTTAATAACAATTTTCTATAGACACCTGAACAAAATCGGGTAAACAAAGAGTTCTTTCTTAAGTTACACATATGGATCTAATGTCCCTTGAAAATAAGCTCTTTGTATGTAAATAAACAAGCAATACAACAGAATACTCCAGTTCGATATTTTGGAGAAAGATTTGTATGTCACAAGTTATTTTTGTTTTATTGAAAAGTTGATGTAGGCCTATGTATTGTATTCAAACGTAACATGAAAGATAGTTAAGGTGTTTTTGAAGGTAGGAATGTTATTAAGTTTGAAGTTTTCTTTACAACACCCTTCCAATAATAATGCACCTTCTTAGACTGGTTATAGTTTTTGAAGAAAAAAATAGTGCTCTGGTCAGGGCCTTAGGGGGAATTTTATGCTTATATTTTAGAGCGTATCTGGTATGAAAAGTATATCTGGCTGAAGGAGATAATGGAAGTTTGTTGTTTGGTAGTTGGAACGTAAGTTTTATATTATGTTTTTAAGAAACAGACAGTTTGTATGAGATCAGGAGTGGAAATTTCTGTCATTTTGAGAACCAAATTTTGCATCAGTGATATTCTGTTTCATTGAATTGAGTTTCCCGCAGAGAGAATTCAGTTGGTTTAATTAAAGAAGGAAGAGAATCAAATGAAGAACCCCCAAAATATGTTTTTCATTTACTAATGAGAACTATGTTGTTTTGAGATCTCCTATACACAGAATATTGGAATCGTTTTTCACGATGAATGTTGTTTGGAGACATCAATATTCATAAAATGTATGTTTCTATCACCAGGAAATAAAGATTTTTCTGTCTACATGAACCTTTCCTGGTCGCTTATTAATGCATTTGCCCACTGGTAACATAATACTTTCACAAGTTAATATACTTCACCATTATATTTTGTTGTTGTAATGTCTAAATTTCTTTTAAAAATAGATGATATCAGTCTGGTAGGCCTACACTGCATGCAAGAGTCAGGACTAACATTTAACATGTTATTAATTTTATTACCACTCTTATATTCTCTGAAATGTTATCTTTATGAGGGTGACTTGAAAAAGTTAATAACTTGAAAGGGAGGGGGTGGAACCTGCCCCACGCTTCTACCTCCTGGTTGCTTTGATCCATTGCCGAAAATATTTTGGCACCTATCATCCCCCCAACCACGGTTACAAATTGACACCCCTGAATACGGCAGACAGAATTTGGTCATAAGATTCATAATTTTACCAAAAACATACCTTCGACTTGATGATTACAGGATTAAAGGGGGAAAAAGCATCGCACTGTAACAAGTTCATCTTAGAGGTGTAGTTTCATTTGAATTTGTTAAAGTTAAACAAAACTTTTTTTTCTCTCTTCAATATACATACCATATTCACAGTCATTTTGTGCTATGACAGATATAGAATCGGTGAGATATTCCTCCTCATCATCAGTTGATGTTTGACGTGTATCAGCATGCATGCTTGGCTCTACGTCTCCATGAAGAGCGCGTCTCAGGGCACAGACTATGTCGTAGGCATACCCGAACGGATATCTCATACCGATGATAAGCTTATCAGGAAACACCACTCGTTCGTTATCACAAGGCACAGCCTTGCTTGGTTTGTACGACAATATTTCATCTCGTAATTTATCCTTCCTACTCCTAACCTCATAGCCTATTGAAGAAGCCATTTTGGCTTAACTTTGGAATTCCCCACCAAAATGTAGTACTTTCGTTGGTCGCCAACTTGCCAACGTACCATTTAGTGTAGTCCTGTCCTTTAGTATTCGTGACCAGTTTCTGAATTTGCCAACGCATCGACTCGAGAATGCTAATGTGGTCATTTGTTATGTTTTCAGTACTTGCTCTAGTCATTTACACATCAAAGTATCTTATTTATAGTGTGTTAAATACGTATCAAACGTTAATTCTAATGATTTACCCTTGATATCGCTAATGTAATTACTGTCGGAAAGTAAGGTCCAAGGAAATCTAAGGAGGTTAAGGGCTGCCCCACCAGCTCATATCTTCAGCGCTTTGTATTGAACAGAGTCAATGACCTTTTTTGTGGTAGCAGCTAGCTGCACTGTCGAACGCGTCACATCCGTAATAAAAAAGAGACCTCATACGTGCTCTGTGCACCGGAAGTGATTTCGAGGGGCTTCCCCGATTTGTTCCTCTAAATGTATGGTATCCTCTAAATGGCAAATTATGTTGGGTTTGGAAATTATGGTGTCCTCTAATGGGCAAATAAAGATATATAGGAATTAAGGAGCGTTGGCGCGTTGGCCGGTCTGGACATCATTGGCAAAGTAAGGAATATACAATTTACATTTGTCTATCTATAGGCACGTTGGCAAGATGGCTATTTACAATTGTCTTTCTTTTAAAGTATGTTGGGGGCGGTTGTTTTAAATTACTGCAATATAAAATGATTGGAATATCACGATTACTTTATGATTCATTGTTAGCATGTTGGCACGACGGCGATTTTCATTCAAGACTGCCTAACTTATCTTGGTATGGCACGATGGCGATTTACATTCAAGACTTTAAAACTTATCTTGGAACGTTGGCACGATGGCGATTAACAATTGTCTTCATGTGGTGTCCTCTAATTGCCAATTAAAATAAAGATTTATGTCTTTGCATTATACAACATATATGTATTTGATTATCTTTTTGCTGTTCTCTTCATTATTTTAATTGGCTAAAAAAAGATATGTCTTAGCATTATAAGCACTATGTTGTTGTCTTTCTTGTTGTTATTAAATTTGTCATTATCGTTATAATAGTAATATTATACATCGCTATATACATCTTTAACAACTTATAGGAAATATATAATATATGCAGGCGCGGATCCAGGATTTTTCCAATGAATAGGGGGACCGGAAATTTGAAAATCGCACAGACCATAATTTCAACTCAACATACCAATACTGCCAAGGTCATATCAAAAGCACCGTTAACCTACAAGCAGGCACAATTTTGGAAAGGGGGCAGGCTTTCGTCACGTCTTCCCCGTTTTTAACCTTTGGTTTTTAAGTTATGTTCGCGCATGCGTAAAGTGCGCAAGCAAATTTGTTGACATTTTCATCAGGGAGGCTGAAGCCTCTTCCCCGAATATCAATTTGCTGGTTTCACAATTTGGCGAGCAAGCGAAAATTTGAGCATATGTACGTTGTGAAAGTGCTATTCATCACCAAAATATACGATAAGATATTTTATAAAAACTATTAGGGCAGGGACGTTGTGCCCCCCCCCCCCTCCTTTTTCAACAGCCATGTTCCTGTATGTTTGCAATGTGATAGATTAACGTCAAATTAATTAATTAAAAATATGCATAAAATTAAAATATGCGAGACTAAAGTAGAAATAGATCTTACATTTGTTTTAGTATAGTTTATCAATTAACAGAGGATTATAACAAGACTAAAGTAGAATTAGATGTGACCTTACCCCCCCCCCCCCCTCTACGGAACGAAATGTCGAACGGTCAAATTTTCAAAATTTTGGGACAACAAAAAAAACCTCTTACCCCCCCCCCCCCCCCCTTATTCAGCGGCTGGCTGAGTCGTTGCGAAATTTTCGGCCCGATTTAAAAATGTTAACCCCCCCCCCCCTTGAAAAAATCCTGCAAACGCTTCTGTTTGTGACCATAGCTTAATTGATTTAAAAAACTAACTTTACTGTCAATTATTGCAAAGGATGACACTTTGATTGGCCAAGGTTATCAAAAGCCAATGCTTGGAACATTCGAAGTAATGATTATTAACAATTAAAAAACGCTTAGTTACAGCCCCGACATAGCATCTGAAAAGCTCCTCGGTCGCTGCTATGATATGACGTCACATGTTGAACATGATGTGCACAAGCAGACGATGTCCCATGACATCTCACACAATTTCAGTGCCTGTTTTTTCATCTTTTCTTCAGTTATTTCTCTTACTTCAATACCCTCAGGTGAAATGTTTAATATATTGCCTCACTCTAAACCCCGTGCATGGTATTATTTTGATGAAAAGTGCAAGGATTAAAAAGAAAAAGAGGAATCCGTCGCTTGTAAACAAAATAAGACGCCATTGCATTTTCAGCTGCATACACCGCGGCATGTTCGGCGTTTCAAGAGGGAACAAATGACGTCCATGCTATCATTCCGGAGGTCTTTTAATTTTAAAGTGTTGTTTCTTTGATTGTTCATTAACCCATATCCTGTGTATATAAAAACAAAATAATTTAGTTATCAGAATGGGGATCATATCCCTTTTTGAATGGTGTAAAATTCCATCACATTTATATACACTAAACTCATTATAATTTGGGAAATATAGGCATTGCAATTATGTTCATTCTTTATTGGATGTCGTCTCATTGGGCAGGGTTGGTGACGGCATTAAAACATCGTTATTTTTCTGGCGAATCTCTCGCATATCCCAGATGCTATGGAGGTTGTTTTATTTGTATTTTGATAAACCACCCGATATGTAGTTGACCTAAAACTTGCAAGATGGCCATCTGTTAGCTTACCAGTTTCTACCGTGTGAGTCAAAAAAAGTTTACACCTAGAAAGTTGCTAATTATTTTAAAAATCATCCATGAACAGTAAATGATTATAAATCTTTTGAAAGTGTGTTTTATCTCAAATCATTTGGTATCATGTTTGTGTGGTATGTGTTCACGCTTGGATGAACAGGAGGCATTTTTTGCGAGAGTGCAACAAATCGACTTGCGCCAAAGTGATGCCTACAGCATGTATTATGTTGGGATAAGCGGAGTGAGAGAATGAATTGAGTGTATCAAACGAAATGCATTACATATGGTTTTTGCAAAGGCAAAGTCACACACACACGTGCGCGCGCACAAATGTTCGTTAATATTTGATATTCGATAGATATGTGTGGCATGAATAATTTTGTTAGGGATGTTATTTGGATAGATCTGCAAAGACCGAATGAATACCCAAATCTCAATTGATTTATTCAAACATTACATAAGCAACTTTGGCGCAAGTCGATTTTTCCACTCTCGCAAACAATGCCTTCTGTTCATCCAAGCGTGAACACATTACCACACAAAAATGATTTTGGATAAAGCACTCTTTCATAAGATGTATAATAATTTACTATTTCATAGATGATTTTTAAAATAATTAGCAATTTCCTAGGTGTAAACTCTTTTTTGACTCACACTGTAGTAATACGCTATTTGCCATATGTTTGATTGTCTATGAACCCGCACTTTAAGGAATTAGGCACGCAAGCACGTTTCAGTAATGTTACCAACTTTGATAGATTTAAGAAGTCCAGGGTATGGCCTTTAATCAATTAAGACGCTTCTTATTCCCTGTTATAAGGGTATAACCGTGGCATAATCCACTCTTACAAAATTACGTTCCACAACAAACAGGAATGAACTCTTACTACACCAGAAATGAGGAATGAGAGATGGGAAGGGGAGAAAAAGGTGCATGTGACTGGACTGGGGGAGGGGGTCCAGACCTGCCGCCCCCACCTTAATGACCTTTAATGTCCGTCGCTGCAATATTTAACAGGACTTTTCAAAATCGTATTAATACGCCATCTGCTTAATCTTCAATTTTTCTTGTTATGTATGTGTAAATGTATTTTAAATAAAATAGAATATTCAAAATCTAAAGAAGGACTTTAAGTGTATCATAGTTCTTGTAAGGTTGACGCCTATATGCATTCTCAAGGAAATCCTTTCCACAAAGTGTCAGATCAGTCAGGTTTGGCATGGTACCCAAAGCTTCTGCTAGGTGATGTGAAGAGGTTGAGGTTAGACACCTTACATCTACAAGCTTGACAGTTTGGACCGGCTGCGTGTACAGTGATTCATACAAATACATTACCAGAGTACAATTTTTCATTGAATGACTACAAATATAAGTGGGTGGACGAATATAACTATATGTATGTGTATGGCTATGCTCAGGTGACAAATGCGCATGGCTATATCTAGTCACATATAAAGGATTTGAAGATTTTTTTTGACAGAGCATGTGTCTAATGAAAGGAGGACTAGCTGGCAATTACAGCCGTAGGGTATTAAAATACTACATACTACATAGTGATTCATTCAAGGACTAAAGCCTTCGAGGAATCCACGTGCTAGAGCTAGGTCCGGTATGGCAAATGTTGAAAAACTCGTTCCCTTCGTTCCCTCTTTTCTGGAGATGCCCCCCCCCCCCCTGGCGGTTTTGGGGAGGGGGGGGGGGGGAGGGGTGCGATTTTACCCCCATCCCCACCCAAATGAGTAAAATATTGGCCGGCACTATTTTCAAATTTCAGCACACTAAATTTAAAATTTATATCAAATTTGGGTCCCCCCCCCCATAAGAAATCCTGGATCCGCGCGTGCGTTACATGTATGGCATGGATATAATGTACAAACACACATAAACACCTGTAAGGTTGACGCCTTTGCAGTGTGGCATAGGACCAAAATCCAATTGAAGCCGGTTGAAATCTCCAAATTCCAGCTAGTACGTTCAAACCAATTGGAGATTGCAACTGGATCCAGTTGAATCCTGTATTTAACTGGTTCCAGTTAGAAGTGCAACTGGAACCTGTCCAGTAAGATTGTTTCCAGTTACCCAATTGGTTCCAATTAAAGGTACTATGTCCCATTTCCAGGCCAAAAAAAGTGAAAAGGTTAAATTCCAACGGCATTAATTGAAAGATAATACTAATTTAGAACTTCCCTAAAAAAAAGGGGGGGGGGGGCTTGAAAATGTCTTTTAGTGGGAAAATAACGAATATTAGCTGTCAAATTGACTTAAGAGATACAGAACCAGTGATCGAGTAAAAGTCTTATTTTCAAACCATTGTACCGAATGGTCGTACGTTCTATGCTGCGCAAAGATTCAATCAGTTTAATTTTGGCCATTACAAGAAATGGGTTATTGATGTAAGCAAATGCTCATGTAACTTTTACAGCTCATTTTATGTATGTTATTACAAAAGAAAAAAGCCAGTCACTCACTCAATAGTGTCTGACAGTGAAGTCTAGGAAGTAAACAGGTTTCCTTGCATAATTTGAATAATAGAACACTGCTAACGTTTACATTTCACAGATAGGACATACATAAAATATTGTTACGGCCCTCCATCCTAGAACGGGTCCTGGATGCTGGAGGGCTGGCCTGTCCCTTGCCTCTATCACCGTCATCTGACGAAGAATTTGCCATCCTGAATAATGCGAGCGGTTTCTATTTGGCTTGTAGTTTAGAGGCCCTGACGTGGCTCCGTTTTCCCAAAGTATATGAGTGTGGAGATAAGAGGTGTGTTGGATAGCTGGACGTGTATTCTCTATGGGAGGGTTACATTACGTCAGTCTATGGAGACTCAAGTAATTACACGTTATGAAACGATGGATTGTTTAACTGTATACTTTATTAATACAAACATAAGTCAACTTCTCCAACACGTTATCATAGTTATAACACCGACACCAATTACCTGGATTAATCTCAACAAGTAGTAAAGGCAGGGATTGCCTTCTGTAGGAACTCTATTTCTCGCTTCCAGTCCTTTTCCTTACTTTAGCTCAGCTGGAGCAAAGCGGAGAGTTCGCTATCTGACCAAGACGAGAGCTAGCGTCGAAGTGACGAAATCTCCGTGAATACTGCTATTTATAGCATCTGAGACGCTCTGAGAGCTGCTTTACGCATGGTGCGTCCGTAATCGCGCTCTGAGCCCTTACGCCCCAAAAGCTTACTGCCCTCTACGTTTTCTGCAAGATAACTACCTGTAACGGGCTGGTCCGTTACAATATCCATAATTCCTGCAGAGTTCTACAGAATTTGATGTTGGCTGCAAAAGGGACATGGTATCTTTAAAAGGCCGTTTCCAGTTACCAACTGGTTCCAGTTAGAAGTGCAACTGGAACCAGTAAGAATATTTCCAGTTACCCAAATTGGTTCCACCCAGGTCGAAATTCCAAATGAGACCAGTTAATATTACCAGTTGATTTACCATTGATTTACCAGTTGAAGACCAGTAGATGATTACCAGTTGATTTACCAGTTGAAAAGCCAGTCAATGTATCTTACGCATATTCATGACTAATTTGTATGTTTTCACAGAAAATATAATTATCATGATCTGTCAAGCAAATGTGACAATGTACATCAATTTTGTGAGAACTATTTTCTTAGTCAATCATTAACAAATACATTTTATATGTCTGATCATGTTTTTTTATCTAATTTAAGACGTAAAAATAGATATATCGATATATGTAATTACTAACCAGGAAACAACACGTATAATTTGGTATATATTTATGTACGAGCTCCAGTTTTCTGACTTAGAATGAAACTCATCTGTAATCCACTTCAAATGATCATTGTGATGGGGTAATTGCAATAGTTTATATGGATCCAGTTGGCTGCATTTAATTGGTTTCAACTGGAACCAGTTCTTCCAATTTCCCTATTAGAAAACCAGTTGGCAACTGGTTTCAATTGGTTTGAACTGGATTTTAGTCCTGGGACTTCAGGAAATCCTTTCCAAATAATGTCAGATCAGGCGATGTCTCGAAGCACTTTATTTATTATACACTATGTATGCACATCCTCCACTGGGGAGGAGGCGCGATAGCTCAGTTGGTAGAGCAGGGGTCTCGTAATCTGGCGACCCGGGTTTGAAACCAAGGCGATGCACTGTGCCCTTTGGTAAGGCATTATTCCTCATTACCAGGTCTCTCGGAGAGGACCTAAGCCGTCGGTCCTCTGGTTGCTTACTAGCAAGCACTTGTAATGCTTTCTTAGCAGTCAGGTAACATAACCACCACTATACAATTCCTTCTTTGGAAGCATTCCAGCCACGCGTACGTCACAGCTACTGAACAAAATACATCCTTTACCGGGTATCCATTTATCACCTGGGTGGAGAGTGGCAAATGTAGATCAAGTTTTGTCATATTTTGGTGTTGTTTTAGAATATAATTCTTGTATTTCTGTGTCAACTGTATTGCATGTGCTTTGTGAATCTCCTGGACCATTTTTGTGCTAAGTAATTCAGAAATTTGGACGTATACAGTGTGAGTCAAACAAAAGTTTACACCTAGAAAATTGCTAATTATTTTAAAAATCATCTATAAAGAGTAAATTATTATACATCTTCCGAAAGAGTGTTTTCATCCCAAATCATTTGGTACCATTTTTGTGTGGTATTTGTTCACGCTTGGATGAACAGGAGGCATTGTTTGCGAGAGTGCAAAAATCGACTTGCGCCAAAGTTGCGTATGTGATGTTTGAATAAAAAATTGGGACTTGGGTATTAATTCGGTCTTTGCAGATCCAAATAACATCCCTAACAAAAGTAATCATGCCACACATATCAAATATCGAATATCAAATATCAACGAACATTTGTGAGCGTGTGTGTGGGTATGTGTGACTTTGCCCTTTGCAAAAAGCATACGCAATGCATTTCATTTGATAGATTTGATTCATTCTCTTACTCCGCTAATCCCAACACAATACACACTGTAGGCATCACTTTGGCGCAAGTCGATTTTTGCACTCTCGCAAACAATGCCTACTGTTCATCCAAACGTGAACACGGTATATATCAGTAATTTGGATTTGAGGTTTGTACACTTTCTCATTGCTACTCGATTGTTGAATATAATCCATATTATATGCAACCAATCAGCAAGATATTTCATAAACATTGTATTAGTTACCACTAGTTACGCAGATATCCAAATTCCTACAATGTCTTCGCTGTCATAAGCTGTTTCAAAACTTGAAACATGTCTAGAAGAACTTAAATCCTGGCTAATATCTAATGGCCTTAAGCTGATATGATGATAAATCTGAGTTTTTGTTGTTCAAAGCACATGTTACAAAAGGTCGACTATCAATCGTGTCATCTCCATATTGGTAGCCCATGTATCACTCCATCAAAAACAGCTCGTAATTTGTGTGTAATATTTGATCACGAAATGTCCTTTCGTAGTCATATAACACATGTATCAATTACGTAATCTAGGTTTTATAAGAAAGTGTTTATCTAAACCTGCGACTGAGATCTTGATTCATGCTTTAATTTCTTCTTGTTTAGATTTGTCAACTTCATTGTTCTGTAACCTTCCAAGAAAAAGATGTCACAAAACTTCAACGACTTCAAAACCTCTGCAGCCCGCCTATTAACATTGGCTAAACATTCCGATTCCATATCCACAATTCTCTGTTCTTTAATTACATTGGTTGCCAGTTGACAAAAGGATTATCTTTAAAACTCTGTTACTAGTACATCATTCAGTTTCGAAATACAATCCCACACAAATTCTGCGCTCGTCATCAAACACGCTATTGCTTCATACACCTAGAATAAAACATACTTGGGGCATTAGGGCTTTCTCAGCCATGGGTCCAAAACTCTGGAATGAACTCCCTCTACAAAAACGTGAACTGTCGTCAACAGAAACATTCAATACACAACTGAAAACGTTTTTTTTTTTTTTTTTGTAATTATTGCAATATTCTATGTCTAGGAGAAATTCTAATTTCTTTTTTTTTCTTTTTCTTTCTTATGTTTGGTTCATGTATTTTTCTCTAAGCTCCATGAGCACCGAAAGGTCGACCTGTGCGCTATACAAGTAGCCACTAATAGGCCAAAAAAAAAAAACACGTTTAGCGTCCTGTTTTTTCGAAAAGAGGAGGCCCTTTTTTGTTTCTTTCAAAATGGCCGCTCAAAATGTCCGCTCGGTACATTTTCCCTGACAGTCGGGGCTATTTTTCAAGATGGCCGCCGACATTTTATTTATTTATTTTTTAAATCAGAAATAGATCCATTTTAGCAGTGTTTTTCATGTTTTTTTTCTTTAAAAAATCCAAAAAAAATTGGAGGCGGCCCCCAAAAGGAAGCGGGCGGGGACGCTAAACATGTATATTTTTTTGTAATGGCCTTAATATTATTGGTCTTCCGTTTGTCACCAAGTCTTGAAAAGTTCTCAACCTACATTGACATCAAATGTATCTTTTCGCTTCTTTGATGTAGAGGTGTCGTGGATACCTCACCGGACTGCGAAAAAGATGGTTTGCGGTTCGCAAATCTAATGTTGTTTATGTATGTACATGTTTGTAAGCAATGTATTGTATAATAATAGAAATGTTTACACCAACATTATGTACTTGGTCCTTGCATCGCTTTTTCTTTTGCTGTATATTTTAGTGCTGTATTGTATATAAGTTTGCCACATCAAAAAGAAAAACAAATAAAGTTCACAAAATCGAGGTAATTCAACTTGTCAGTCTATTTTTATTTTCATGTAGCTCATTTGATTAGATATATATTACAAATACATGTACATTACAAGTCATGGAATGTGAGGGGTTAAAGGTCATCCTGGTAGTGACGGTAAGTGTCACAGACTTTGCAAAATATGCTTCTCTAGGTGTATCTAGAAAACCAAATTGGTACGGTAATCACTTTTATTCACATGTAGGTCTGGTTGTGAAACTACTTATATGTGAACATCAGAAACGTAACTGTACTCATTATTAACATCATCTTCACTGCCATTAGCAGTTTGGTTTAATATCCTTTTTATTTATACATTTATTTCTGGGCCCCGGCCTGCCTTATAAAGACTTGCAATTGATCCAAATCAATCGCAAGTTTGCAGTCTCATATATCTTATGTAGGCCTACAGAGTTTCGATTAATATTGTAACGGAGTTGTTTCAACGTAGCGGGCGCATGTGGATTAGTGCATGCGGGGGACCAGTTAGGTATTAGGCATGAGCAAGAGAGGACGTGTTCGGGCAGGTAGCTAGGGAGGGCAGGATAAGATAGGTGAAACAGGGTGAATCGGAGTACTGCTATTAGCTGTTGAAGGGAAGTTACATTGTAAAGTTGGAGTTCTTCGTGAATAAAGGCAAGTACCTTTTGATGTAAAATGACACTGTGTTTCCGTGTATTATTGAAAAGTAGCGTGATCTTAGTGTGATCGATGATGTTGGAGTGATAGCTTCACTGTTTATGAAAGAACCGTGCGGGTGATTGGAGTCTCGTGAGATTTATTGACCGCTCGGTAAATGGTGCAGGGACCCCGGACAAAACCCGTTACATTGGTGGCCGCGGTGGGATAAACATGCTGAAGCAGGAATTAAGCAACATCAAGTGATTATCGTGAATGCTAGTTCACCTATGCCTACACCTACTATTCACCTACGCCTTCAACTACGCCTTCACCTACACCTACACCTACTATAGTTCACCTACGCCTACACCTACTATAGTTTACCTGAACCTACTAGTTCACCTACACCTACACCTACTATAGTTCACCTACGCCTACACTTACTATAGTTTACCTGAACCTACTAGTTCACCTACATATATAGGTGCCTATTCTCCACATCCTTTCACCTACGTATAGCGCCTATAATGCTTCTCGTGTTATCACCTAAATAGCGCCTACACACAGCACACTTGCCCAGCTACACAGCACACAGTTAGAAGTTGTTGGATCACCGTGTGCCAGTATGGCAACTAGCCTGCATTCGGAGGAGGAGGTAGAAAACCTGGTGGCTGAACTGCAAGAGAGTAACGAGTACCTCAAACACTCCAAAGGACAGAACAGGCTGTTGATGGAGCAAAATCGCCTCCTTCAGTTGAAACTAGATTCAGCTACTGCAGCACACGGACGGAGGGATGAAGAAGTGCAGCTTTGTGACTGGGGAAATCCCAACAAGTTCGAAGTTCCATCTCCAATGAGTTTTGAACTGCCTGCCACAACAGCTGAGAAGACGGGAGAAATGGATAAGGCTGAGTTTCCCAGCAGGCTGTACGGAGAGGTACAACCACAAGGCACATTAACATCAAGGCAACACTTGCACAGTGAAACAAGTGAGTACAACCTCAGAGGATCAACTACAAGGGCCGACCAAGAGGAAAAAGCGTGGGATAGGGAGCAAGCGAGAGAAGGAGGCATGTCACAAGAACCAAGGATGACAAGACAGGAATTGAGTCCTGGGTTTTCTGATGAAGAAAAAACAGGAATGTCGCGCATTTCCCGACCCAGCATTGTGCCAGACAAGTTCGATGGGAAGAATCCATGGATCGACTACATCCAGCATTTTAGGGCATGCAAGTTGGCGAATGGTTGGAACGACGAGGAGGCCAAGATTTTCCTTGCCGCTAGCCTTAGGGGAGCAGCGATCAAAGTCATGGGGAGCCAGAGGCAACTCTCGAGGATAACGTACCAGGAACTCGTTCATTTGCTCGAGAAAAGGTTCGGCCCAGGGCAGATGGCTGAAAACTACCTCCTTGAATTACGTTCAAGGCGGCAAGGACCTCAGGAGACTCTTCAGGAGTTGGGTCAGGCTGTTCGAGAATTGTCTGAATTAGCATACCCAGAACTACCAGAAGAGGCGCGCGATCGTTTGGCGCGTACACACTTTGCAGAAGCAATAGAGGAGCAGGAAATCCGTGAGGGCATCTTCAGATCACAGCCAACCACAATGGATGAGGCAATACAAGCTGCTATGACCACGGACAACTTTTTCCGCCTTGAAGACCAACGAAGTGGGAGAAGCAGGATCCACCGCAAACTAGCCAGATCGACGGAGGAACAGCCATCACCTCTCACAGAAATATGGAAAGAGTTAAAAGAGATGAAGCTCAAACTTGAAGAACGAGACAAGGTAGAAACGTGGAAGAACCAAACACGTGGAGAAGTCCGGAACTGCTACAATTGCGGCGAAAAGGGGCATTTGGCTCGGAATTGTCCTCAGAAGAAAGGACAAGATCCGTCGGGAAACGAGCACGAGCCGACTCTGCAGCCCGAGGGAAGGCCACAAGAAAACAAGGGCAAAACCGGAAAGGACGAACAGTAGAGAATAACCAAAGGGGCAGAACTGATCAGGAAAGACATAATGTGTCTAGGGCATGTGTCCAGAGTGGACTCTACGTTGAAGTTGAGATTAGGGGAATCAAGACCATGCTTTTGGTAGATACGGGAGCAACAGATACAATTCTTTCTAACACAGTATACTACCGAATTCCCAACGAGAAAAAGCCAGAATTGACAAGGTATGGAACAAACGTTTGTAATGCTGATGGAAGCAGAATGGAGACAATGGGCAGCTCCTGTCTTGAATTAAAGGTTGGCAGGACGGTTTGTTCAATTCGTGTCATATTTGGCAATACTGGCTCAGCAGAAGGAATCCTTGGAATGGATTTTCTGATAGCAACACATGCGAAGATCGACTTACAACAACTGCAACTGGACTTGAATGGAGACAAAATCAAATGCAGTGATAAGCTGGGGCATGGATTATGCTTCAGGGTGGTGGTAGAGGAGACTACCAAGATTCCACCGGGTCATGAAGCATTGGTCCCAGGATTGATTAAGGGGAATCCTGGTGAAGCCGGTCTCGGGATCCTAGAACCTACAGAGGAAAACGAAGTAGGAAGAAAAGGGGTGATGGTTGCAAGAATCTTGGCAGAATCTACAGACAACACAGTACCTATTCGATTGTACAACCCCGGAGACAGGGAATGCACTATCAAACGAGGTACAATGGCAGGTTACTTTACCCCGGTGAAAGAGACTGATGTTGTAGACATGACGATGCACACATCCAACGATGAAGATACAGGTGACGTCCCTCCACATTTGGTTGATTTGTTGAAGCGGAGCAAGACAGAGGTACCCAACAGCTTTCACGACAACATTGCCGAACTTCTACGCAAGAACCAAGACGTATTTGCGAAATCTGACACAGATATTGGACGGACCAACCTTGTTCGCCATGGCATCAACACAGGGAATGCGTCGACGATAAAGGAGAGGCCACGAAGATTCCCACCAAAGGAACAGCAAGAGATTGACTCCCAGATACAGGACATGCTTCAATCTGGAAGCATAGTGCCAACAGAAAGATGCATTTCCGATACCCCGCATTGATGAGACACTGGACACTCTGGGTGGATCAGAATGGTTCTCAACTCTAGATCTAGCGTCAGGATATTGGCAGGTCGAGCTAGATGAGGATGCCCAGAAGAAGTCGGCATTTGTGGTCCGTGGTGGCCTCTACTCCTGGCGGGTCATGCCTTTTGGGCTCTGTAACGCGCCGTCGACGTTTGAACGTCTTATGGAGCGTGTCCTTGCAGGGTTACACTGGAAGGTTCTACTCGTGTACCTCGATGATGTGATTGTTTTTGCGAAGACTGTAGATGAAGAGTTGACAAGACTAGAGACAGTTTTCCAGCGCCTCCGGGATGCCAGGTTGAAGCTGAAACCCAGAAAGTGCCATCTCTTCAAAAGGAGTGTCTTGTACCTTGGCCACGTAGTGTCACCTGATGGCATCTCTACCGATCCTGAAAAGATCAAAGTAGTGGCGGATTGGCCAGTTCCAACTTCTGTTAAAGAAGTCCAAAGCTTCCTCGGATTGGCGTCATACTACCGACGTTTCATTGGTGGTTTTGCAAACATTGCACGTCCTCTTCACCAGCTCACCGAAAAAGGCAGGGAATTCATCTGGACTAACGAGTGTGACTGCGCTTTCTCTGAGTTGAAGGAACATCTCCTGACGGCACCAGTCCTCGCATACCCTGACCCTGAAAAGTCATACATACTGGACACTGATGCAAGCAACGTGGGCATAGGTGCGGTACTCTCTCAAGAAGTAGGAGGAAAACCCGAAAGGAACTACTGTGTGACAAGACGCGAACTTCTAGCCGTCGTTGTCTACCTCAAGCATTTCAGACAGTACTTATACGGAAGTAAAATTACTGTCAGAACCGACCACGGCGCCTTGAGATGGCTGCTGAATTTCCGTGACCTACAGGCGCAGATGGCACGATGGCTACAGGTCATAGCAGAATATGACATAGAGATAGTACACAGGGCTGGACGTTCTCATTCAAACGCTGACAGCCTGTCGAGAAGGCCATGTGTTGTTTGCAAGCAGTGTGGAGGAGGTGAGTCACCTCTGGAAGAGCAACAGAAAACCCCAGAAGTTCACATAGACAATGGAGTGAAAGTGAACGCCGTGACCCTTGAGCCATCAATCACCTCTGCAGACATGAGAGACAGACAACAAGATGACAGTTCCATGAGTTGGGTCATAGAGGTGAAGGAGAAAGGAGAAGACCGGGCCAACTGGAGTACAATGTCTTCCTCTTCAGCTGCAAAGAAGGCATATTGGCGATGCTGGGACCAACTCGAGATCAGAAACGGCGTCCTTTGTAGAAGATGGGAGTCAAACAGAGGCGATCAGATTGAGTGGCATGTTGTGTTGCCTGAGGCCCTCAGGAAGATGATGGTCCAAGAAATACACAGCGGGCCTTCAGGCGGACATCTCGGAATGCGTAGGACAATGGCAAAGGTTCGCCAGCGATTCTACTGGCCTGGCCTGGATACAGATGTTAGGTCCACAGTACGTCAATGCAACGTGTGTGCTTCTAAAAAATCACCCAACAAGACCAGGAGGGCCCCCTTGCAGCAACACCAAGTCGGCATGCCGATGGAAAGAGTCGCTTTGGACATCATGGGCCCCCTTCCCGAGTCGGAGCGAGGGAACCGATACATAATGGTTGTGGGAGATTATTTCACCCGATGGATGGAAGCCTATGCGATACCTGACCAGAAAGCAACAACTGTGGCGACTGAGTTCGTGAACCAGTTTGTGTGTCGTTTTGGAGTCCCATCAGTCTTGCATTCGGACCAAGGCCGAAATTTTGAATCAGCGGTCTTCAGAGAGATGTGTAGTGTCTTGGGCATAGAGAAGACACGGACAACGCCGTACAACCCGAAATCCGATGGACTAATTGAGCGATTCAATCGCACGTTGATCACCATTGTATCCATGGCCATCGAACCTACCAGACGGCAAAGAGATTGGGATGAGAAGTTACCCCTCGCTCTCTTCGCCTACCGTTCATCCCCTCAGGAGTCGACCGGCGAGACACCGAACATGTTGATGTTAGGGCGAGAAGTACATCTGCCAATAGACCTTTCCGCTGACTTGTGCAAGGATGATCGGGAGCTGGATCGCGGTCTGGATACAGATTATGCGGAAAACCTAAGGAACAAGATGAGGCTGGCGCACGAACGAGCAAGGGAGAACACATCAGAAAGTTCAAGGAGGCAGAAGAAGGTCTACGACAGGAAAGCACATGCACATGAATTAACGGTCGGGCAATTTGTGTGGTGCTACAACTCGGCTAGGACAAAGGGGTTGTCTCCGAAATTGCAGCGTCGTTGGAAAGGGCCGTTCCTCATCATTCATCGATTGTCTGATGTCGTCTACAGGATACAGGCAAAAAAACGAGGAAAGAAGATGGTTGTTCATGCTGACAGGTTAAAGCCTTATTTAGGTGAACCTCTTGCCTCCTGGATTGAGGAACCTACAAGTCAGCAAGTAGACCACGCTGAAGAGGAGAGTGGAATATCACAAACAGAAGACCTTGTAGAAGATGGTGTTGGAATCCAGGCAGAAACAGGAACTGAGCAGATACGAGACATATCTGAAGGGGAGTTGTTGCAAAGTGAAGCGGACAGTACTGTACAGCAAAGCCCAGTTCCGGCACCTATACCAGCTCCTAGACGAAATCCACCACGGACAAGGAATGCGCCAGGGCGACTTCTATATGAGATTTGACTTTAGCGTGATTGCATTGACATGATTATGTGACTATTTTGCTGGATTGACGGATGAAGCTTCGAATTTGTACTGAAATCATAAGATTAGTAATCACTTCAATTCTTTCTTTGTTACATGCACAGATCGTGTTCGTGCTGAGGGATCAACATGGGAGGGGACTCCGAGAGGACACTCAAGTGCTTCACATGCCAGAAGTACTTTGCACACAAGAGGAGCTTGGATCGTCACATTGACGTCGAGCACAAGAACGAACAACGCTTTGTATGTCAACATTGCAGCAGAGCATACAACAAGAAAGATAACTTAACGGCACATTGCAGAGACAGACATCCTGAGAAATCCCAAGACCGGGGGCGAAGCCAGTCGCGGGGAAGGTACCTTGAAAGGCAGAGCAAGTCTGATCATCGCATTCGCAGTAGGAGCCCGTCGAGGTCGCCTTTGCCGAACCGGAGAGAGGAGAAGAAGAGAAAGGACAGGAAGAAACGAGTTGTTCAGGCAAAGCTTGAACGCGATGAGTTGCTCCAAGACCCGCTCCAGGTTGTCGTCTCTCCTCGCACCAGGGAAGAAGTAGAGGGGAGGAAAGGCAGTCGCTCGAGAAGACTGTCTGGTAAGCCACTCGCTATGATGAGACAGCAGCAACTCACCAGTTCTGAATCAGAGGAATCTGCAGTCGCTGATGTGGCGTCGCCGGAAGATGGTTGTGGAGGCACAGCTGTTGATGTCAGGAGTGTCCAAATAGGTCGTCCGATTCCGCTCCTTGACGTGAAGAGGTTGTTGCGCAACCAGAGGGTGGAAGTTGGTGAATTTTCCTCCCAGACCTCGTATAATGGGGCAGAGAAAGTTTTCCAAGAGACGAGGGAGAGGAAGTACGGCGCCATCTTCTTGCGGAATAGTGCCGACGTGAGTCAGAAGGAAGAAGGCGGGGGGGACGACGAAGGTCCGTAGTGTCCAAGCTGGAGTCGTAGGTGTTCATATGTCGGATGAACAGTTCTCGCGAGCTATCATAGGGAGGATTAAGAGCGTGACGCAGACTACCACTAGGCAAATATTTCAAGGGGGGATCCTTGTTAGTAAAGAGGAATCAAGGAAGGAGTTTCATGTCGACATCATTGCAGGATTTGATGATTCAACCCAATCCGTTCAGTGAGATGTTAGACGCTATGCACAAGTTCATATGATGATCGCAGATAATAACCAAAGGACTTACTACGTGTAATAAAAAAAGAAACGGACTCTGTATATTTTTCATGTTTTCATAAGTTATTAATTGTTCAAGTTTTGAGATGTTTTGTGACTTGCAGTTTTATAGTTAATGTTACGCACGGGATTAGTTGTTTTTAAGTTTATAAAACGAGGACGTTTTTAAATTAAGGAGGGGGCAGTGTAACGGAGTTGTTTCAACGTAGCGGGCGCATGTGGATTAGTGCATGCGGGGGACCAGTTAGGTATTAGGCATGAGCAAGAGAGGACGTGTTCGGGCAGGTAGCTAGGGAGGGCAGGATAAGATAGGTGAAACAGGGTGAATCGGAGTACTGCTATTAGCTGTTGAAGGGAAGTTACATTGTAAAGTTGGAAATCTTCGTGAATAAAGGCAAGTACCTTTTGATGTAAAATGACACTGTGTTTCCGTGTATTATTGAAAAGTAGCGTGATCTTAGTGTGATCGATGATGTTGGAGTGATAGCTTCACTGTTTATGAAAGAACCGTGCGGGTGATTGGAGTCTCGTGAGATTTATTGACCGCTCGGTAAATGGTGCAGGGACCCCGGACAAAACCCGTTACAATATCACTCGCAAATAAGTTGCAATTGATATCAACTCTTTACAAGACGGGGCCTGGGTCATACATTTCACCATTTAGGCGAATACCTTTATACAGTGTAACAAATACAAATTAACAACACAAACAACACAATAGTTAATGTTAAAGCATGACAATGGTGTTTTGGTCATATAACCCCCTTTATAATGAAGTGTTCCATGCCAGCTGTTGGGTTTCATTTGAACTGTTTTCCCCCAGTAACAGCATTTCTAGTCTGGGTCACATCTTATAATGTAATGTGTTATGCGCTATAAAAGAAATGAGTATTATTATTATTATTATCTTATAAAGAGTTGATATTAAACAAACTTATTTGCGATTGATATCAATCACAAGTACAGTGTATACACATGAGAGATATGAGACTGCAAACTTGTGATTGACTTGGATCATGCGCAACTCTTTATAAGATGGCGCCCTTGTCTATCATGGCGGCATGCTCTCTGTATGAGGTGCTTTTCTCTTCAGTCTGCCTCCACCTCTCGTCTCTTTCCTATATGGGTCTCTAGATACATGAAAGGAATAGAAAAAAGACATAAATTGATAAATAACTTAAAAAGTTCCCTCCTAAGACTATTTAGACAATCGTAATACATATCTTCTTATACAATATAGGATTACGGATGCACCATGTAAGAGAGGGGGGAGGATTGGGGAGTCCTGAAAAGGACTGTTGGTAATCTTTCTTTGAGCTTATAGTTCTAAAGAGAACTAGTGCCGGTTGGAGAGGATGGGTAGAAGGAGGGGCTTGAGGTTTAAACAGGTTGACCATTCATCGTCAGGGGATCTATATCTTCATATACCTATCTTCTTGGTCATAGATGGATGCTGGATGCGAGCACCAGTAAGTGTTTAATCCATGGAATTTCAATTTCTTTTTACAATTAAACTTGCCTCCTGATGACATAGAATGATTACAGCTTGTATTGACTTGTATAAAACTTGTATAAAGAAACATGGTGTAAAAACATCATCGGTATAAAAAATCGTTGTATAGCAAGTGGAGCGAACGAACTATAAAACAACAGCATGCAAAGAAATGTTGTATAATTTTTTTTTTCTTTTGTTTTTGTTTAAAAAGACATATAAATATACATGATTCAAAGGTCCAAGGAGCAAAACTGATCATGTTTACAAATTAAACAATACAGTTATAAATACAGTAAATATACAAAAGTGAGCCAAACAAACAGGAATGACAAGTACAATATGGTAATAAAGATGACAGAAATAATACATTTCCATCAATAGAATACCAAAATAAACTAAGAGAAAGTAGTGGTCAAGATCATCAAATTACTAAACTGATATATGGTAATAGTAGCAGATAAGCAGACAAAAATAATGTTGAGCAACCAAACAATCAAAGAAAATAGGGGGGAAATATATTTTGAAAATAGGCAACGATAAAAGCCTTAAAACCTGAATTAACATAATTACGTTTGAGTTGAAAGGGTTACCACACAGAAATACATATTACAATTTGGAATCGACTTTAAAAAACAGTTATACAATGCCATTATTAAAAATGTATAATGAAACTACTTTTGATGATGTCAATCAGTGCTTGCTCATGGTAATCCCCACCCAGTTATACAATGTTCCTATAATACAACATTCAGATTAGACCAGGGACCTGTTTCACAAAGCCTTTTTTCCCATGACAAATGACAAAAATCAGTGACAAATCGGCTGATAACCAATCAGAAGCAAGGATTTCAGTAGCTTATAACAAAAGCTGTTATTTGTCACTGACAACAAGTTTTGTGAAATGGGGCCCAGGACACGAATTGGTTATCCAGTTTTTGTTTGAAACGATGCTCGAACTCGTGTTTTGTTATACAACGTGTTTTCATACGACGTTCAAACAATAAAAGGGTATTTACAGTCTAGCTAAACGATTCTTGTAGATCTATATGTATACAATTAATTTTGGTAGTCTGAACGCAAGAATATTCTTCAAAATACACCCTAGGCTCAGCACTAGGCTGAGTTGAGAAGCTTGACACAATGTACCGTGTCCGAGCTGGTCCTTGGGCGCCCTATATAGCCGATAGGCCTTTTGCTCGCCAGCCACTGAATTCTTCAACCTAAAAAGTTTAACTTTTAAAAATCCAATTTAACCAAATCTATATATTAAAAAAAATATATATAATTTTAAAGGAAAACAAAAATCCTAAAAGAGGCGTAAATATTCACTTCTGAATGACAAACGCCTATAAACTAAAACAACAACAACAACAACCCTGGGGACTGGGCCATTGCAATGTGGATTCAAGAGGCTTGCTCATTGTACCTGTCAATATTCTGCAAAATAATTATGCTTACGGTTGTAATAGATAGACTTCCTCTTGAGATTCGGGATGCTCCTTTGTTAGATTCTTTTAAATCCTCCCTTAAGACATTCCTTTTTAATTCTCCTTGTTAATCCTCCCTGTTAGTCTGTAGCTTTAATGTGTTTTTCACGTTAGATGTAATGTAATTGCCTTAATTTGAATTTGTAATTTTTTGCCCTAAAATTAGTTGTATTCTATTGTATCTATATGTATTGACTAGATGTATCTGTGCTTATGTATTTTTGAATTAATTGTAGGTTGATTAGTATATATTAATCATAGTTATTGAAATTATTATTATTTAAGTACAACTTTGTAAAGCGCTTAGAAACATTGTAATAAGCGCTATAGAAATATAATGTATTATTATTATTAATTTTTTATTTTACCTCGATTGCCATCTTCTGCCCGAATTCCAAACCCTGCCGAAAGACGGAAGCCATTCATCGCTGGTAGGAGTCACGTGATCAAACTTGGCTCCGACTCGGTTCGGATTAAGCTTCCTCTTCTTTTCTCTATCTACTGCATGATGAAAACATAGCGAAATAGCTTCAGTTTGGACCTGATTACCGGTATTATTTTTAGTCATATTAAATCATACCCCAGAGATGCCAACCTCTTGACACAAAAAAAACAGACTGAGTATCCTAAAAAATCAGATTTTGGAGAGAAAAATCATATTTTCACGGAAACTTGACACTACCACTGGCCCATCAGCCCCGGGCCAGTAAAATTTCAGAAAAATGTTTGCTCTTTCATTAAAATTTAATGAGAAAAATGTAAAGTACAGTTTTTGTTGGGGTTGCGGGGGTTTACTTGTACATGTTTCTATGTGATTCTGCTGTTTTTTTTTGGGGGGGGGCGGTTTGTTATTTTTTTTGTGGAAAAAAAAATGAAAAATTGTATTTTAAGATCGCATTTCACTCTTATTATCGTACTAAATACGATTTAATCGTACTGGTTGGCATCTCTGATACCCCCATTGACTTCCAATTAATTCCCATTGAACCTCCTACAGCCAACAACACAAGTAATCTTATAGGGAGTGTTTCACAAAGATCATAAGTTGAACTTGTCTCTATTAAAGTTGAACTTAACAATTATGGAAAGCCGTTAGCATCTATGAAAATATTTTGTAAAATTATTATAAAAGGCATGATATGTTGATTCAAATCGTTCATATTTACTATTATCAAGGAGATTTTATGTTCTTGATGTGAAATTTATAAAAAAGTCCAAAATCCTTGATTTTTTGCTTTTTAATATATTTTATTTCAAGGCTAAAAATGGCTCTCCATAATTTTTAAGTCCAACTTCGGATCTTTGTTAAACACCCCCCAGCTGGTATGGTAATAAAGATCTCACCTGCCCTATTTTTCTTGGTAAAAATTGAATAATAATGAGTAGTGAGAAAGGAAGGATAAAGTAAATTGTCATCTCACATGCACAGGGGATTCACCTGTTCAGTATGAAATGAGAAAAAAAAACAGTATGCAAACTGTGTCTATCTTTTTGAAATCATCCAATATCTTTCATTTTTCTTAAAAAGTTGTAAAATGTGAACAATATCATCACCAAAATGAAATGGATGGTGGTAAAACGTTGTGAATTCTTACAGTGTTTTTGGAAGTCTTCTGCCACTGGACCAATCACACCTGATGTCCCTTTATCATCTGAGACTGATGTTAACCATGGGGGTGCGGCACCAGTGTGTATGTTACCGTCTATGGAAGCCTGCTTGGTCTATAGGACAAGCAGAAACAAAGAGAGAGAGAGAGAGATAGTTACAAAGTGGTTGAGAAAAAGCAGGTGACCTTGTGACAGAAATATACAGAAAAAGAAGGAAAATCATTTAGAACTGTCTGTGTTAAAAAGCGGAATAAGCTACCCCATAATATAATTAGTAGTACTACATTGTCTCGGTTTAAAATATCTTGTAAAAAACACCTTTTCAACAGATTGCTATCAGATACATGAATGTATAAAACAAGATGAGGTAGCCATGTATGAAGTGTACGTTATGTGTGTGTGTGTGGGTGTGGGTGTGTGTGTTTGTGTTGTAATTGGGGGTGGGGGGTATACTCATCTGCATAATTTGTTATGTTGTTACATTGTTACATACACATGAGTTATACTCGTTGTAAATATGTTACTCCTTGCCATTATATACCTACTGTATAGTCTACTATGTAAAGGGGCCCCGTTCACAAGCTGTGCTTCACTGGGGTCCCTAACCTATCATTCTTGTGTTCCTTGTATTGCTGTTATATCTTGTACCATTGTTTATGTTTGATTTGGTTTGAATAAACTTGAACTTGAACTTGAACTTGAACTTGAAATAAAAATATACAAGGTATAGGATTGATTGTAAAATAGAGAGACAGCAAAAGAAGGAAAAGAATATCCATCTCTTCTGCACTCATTTAAGAAGACAATTTGAGGAAGGTGCGATGGCTCAGTGGTAGAGCAGTGGTCTCATAACCGGGAGCTACCATGTTCAAAACCACTTTGATGCACTGGCGCCCTTTTGGAAAGCCCCTTGCAAACAAGTTCTCAAAAATATCCTACCCCGTTCTAGAAAATCGTAAAACAGGTTGTGGTCGGAGTAGAATGTTTAACTTTGTTCAACGCTTCAAGCGGTGCAGATCAAGACATTCAAGTACACTACTACAGTCGTATCCTGTGTTTCATCATGCCTGCAAAGAGAAGTGCCAGAAAGCTTTAAGTTGCTGAGTCTCCTCAGCCTGTCCCTGGACCCTGTAGATCTCCACACTCTGTTTCAGTAGATGACGGGGAGCAGAAGAAGTCCCTGAAGAAAACCAAGACTCACACCCATGGCACCCCTGAGCAAGCCAGATCAGGCCCAAGTTGCTGAGCCTCCTCAGCCTGTCCCTGGACCCAGTAGATCTCCACACTCCGTTTCAGTAGATGACGCAGAGCAAAAGAAGTCCCTGAAGAAAACCAAGACTCACACCCATGGTGGAATGGCTCAAGGCCAATGAAGTTCTAACAAAAAAAATTGAGGCCTTTGAGGACACAAAAAGATTTTCCTGTGGCAAAAGCAAGCAGAGATGAAGTCTAAGTTACGTCCGCCAACAGTAACAGCAACAACTCCTGACCCCATAGATGAAGACCTTCATCCGTCCCTCTGGACAGGTGACAAGTCAGTCTGACACTCGACAGTGGTTTAGCACCACAGCAGCCTCCACCACCACCACTGCACTACTTATAGCTACTTTCGCCCTCTATATAACAAACAATGTCTAATCGATGACCATCAGTCCCCCATGATCCTCTTTTTCTTATGTTAACTGAGAGCAGAGTTGATGAGATAACCACCTGTCCAGTGACCTTGCAGTGTGGTCTAATCCCTCCTGTACACTAGTACAGATGAGCTATAAAGCTCTTTTCATCCCCCCAAAAAAAGAATATATGTCTGCTTTGAATATATGTCTGCTTTGAATATGATATGTCTGCTTTGAATATGATATGTCTGCTTTGAATGTGATATGTCTGCTTTGAATATGATATGTCTGCTTTGAATATGATATGTCTACTTTGAATATGATATGTCTGCCTCGAATATGAAATGTCTGCTTTATAGTATGTTAGACACAGTGATGCTTTGAACAATATTTAGAGAAAAAGGAAGATAGATGGTGCTTGTAAGTATCGGCTTGCATGGTGATGTAGATATACACACTATGAACATGACAGACAATGAAAGCGGACAAAATATACAGTTCCTCAGGTAGACAAAGGAACATCCCTTCACTGCTATTATGTAAAAATGTGTAGAACAGGTGATTATGCATGTGACACCTGTTCTACACATTTTTACATAATAGCAGTGAAGGGATGTTCCTTTGTCTACCTGAGGAACTGTATATTTTGTCCGCTTTCATTGTCCGTCATGTTCATAGTGACAGTAGGCTTGCGGGTGCACCATGTGAGAGAGAGGGGGGGGGGGTTGAGGAGTCCTGAAAAGGACTCTCTCTAATCTTTCTTGGTTGACTGACGATGGATAGTCGACCTGTTCGAAACGTCGAGCCACTTCCGCCACTCATCCTCTCCAAGCGCTATAGTTCTCCTTAGAACTATAAGCTAAGAAAGATAACCAACAGTCTTTTTCAAGACTATACCAACAGTCCTTTTCAGGACTCCGCAATCCTCCCCCCCCCCCCCCTCTCTCTCTCACATGGTGCACCCGCAAGCCTACTGTAAAAAGAAAGATGTCTTACATGTGAACCAATGGATGCGAGTCCTCCTGATGATATAACTCCTATGGTTCGAACTCTGCTCAAGATCTGCTTCCCTCTACTGCTCTGCTGCTGCTCAGAATGTCTAAAGGATAGCAAGTAACAAGTCCTTATAATTAGAGGTGTAGAGGTGTCGTGGTCGAGTGGATACGTCGACGGACTGTCGATCTTAAGGTCCGCGGTTCGAGTCCCGCCGCGGCACTAATGTCCTTTGGCAAGACATTGATCTACATTTGCCACACTTAACCAAGGTGATGTAAATGGGTACCAGGCAAGAATTAATTCCTTGAAATGCTAGTGCGCCGCAGTGGCTGCCTTGCTAAAGCCAGGGTAATAATCGGGGCAGCGCCAGGAGCGTCACAACGTGACGGACATGTGTGCTATATAAGAAGCCACCATTATTATTATTATTATTATATCAGATACAAATTTCACCTCACGATTCTTCTTCTGAGGCTGCCCTCTTAGTCGAGCACTGCTTTATGATGGCGGTCTCCTCTTCTTTTATAAAACTTTAAATTCCTGATAATATATTCTAGAAAGGTAAATCACATTTCGACATGAGGTAATTATTATTTGCATATTTGTATTATGCCTTACATTTACATGTTTTTGGTTATTCAGTTATTGTTTTAGAAAAATGCTTATATCAAACCAAATCAATTCAAATCAGAAACATGTACATTTAATCAATCCATTCCTAAAAAACAATCCTTTCTGCCATAGCAAGCAAATTTACAAGAGGATATGAAGCAAAAAAATGTTTTTAAGCAAAATTAAAGTTATTGTTTTATTCAAATTGAGATAAACAATGGCAAAACAACAAATAGAAAATAAAAACATTAAGATATAGGACTACAATTGTACATTAAACCTATACTAGCACGTTGTAATCTTTGCTTAAATTCACTCAGTATATCAAGGCTGTTAGTTCGTAAATACATGTAAATAGATGGCCCTACAAACTTGTTGGCAGGTCTGTAATATATCAGGGAGTTGAGACTGTATTTGCCACCTCCCTGGTTATGGCCGATTTCAAAATGCTGCTCGAACTTTAGTAAATACATTATAATAATGAGCAATTCTGAGAAATGTGTTCCATATGATGAAAGTCTCTTATCCATTTATTTCACAATTTTTTCATCCAAAAAGTTGACTACAGTATTGGGTCTTTCTGGTATCACCTTCATTCAAGGAGCATATCAAGAGATTTTTCATTTTGGGTTAAGCTTTTTTTAGATGAAAGACTTTTGTGTTACACAATAGACCAGTTTACTATTCAGCATATTCAAATTGTATGCATACTTTTTAATCAAAGGTTGTTTTTGACAACATGAAAGCTTGTCAGAGGCTTGCCAACGTATCACCAGGTAATGTATGCAGACTTGATTCCGAGTATTGTAGTTCATTAATTAATAACAAGTTAATGGAATAACTCGTCACTAGGTCCCCAGGAAAGAAATATCAATAAATTTGAATATATTAGTAAACCGGTCTTTTAAAGGCAGGCTTTACTACTTCAGCCAGAAGGGATTAGACCACACAGCGAGCCAGCGAGGTCACTGTGACAGGTGGCTATCTCATTAACCCAGCTCTCATTTAACATAAGAAAAAGAGGAACATGGGGGAACAACACGCACCGATTTGGGAAGTTTTCTATATAGAGGGAGCAAGTAGCTACAAGTAGGACAATGTGCCTTTAAAAGTAATGCAAATTTTTGGAAATTGTGAAAATTGGATTGATAGTAATTCTTTAAAATGTTGAAATATTTTGATGCACCTGTGGATGTATTATAAGCACTAGAAAATTTAGCTCCTAAAACACTTTGCTTTCGAGAAACTGAATAATCCTGGTAAGTTTCAAATAATTCAAACAGCTGCGACCATGAAAATCTCAAAATATGCAGTTCTGATATATAATTCCAAGAGGGAATAGTAAATCGGTCAATTGTAGTCAGGAAACATTGTTTCAAAGCTAAAGTAATATCAGTCTTGAGAGGACGCTATGCAAGAATAACATAAAGAGTTTATTATTTACAATTTCATCACTTTAGACTTGATTTCAACCGCGACAATGATCATTGAATATTTGTAATATCGCATATGCTTCTAATATGCTCATTTGAACCAAATTCATGACCCCATACCAAAACTTTGTAATACCTTTAAGGCACACTTATAATAATAATAATAATAATAGTCCACTCAAAATTTTATTAAACCGAAACGGAAATTCTTTTTGCCCAATTGATCGTGAGCCCGGCAGCCACTGAGCAGCGCCAGATTTACAATGCTCTATCCCTTATTGTTGAACGCCAAACAAGGTAGCAACAACTCCCATCTTTTAACGTCTTTTGGTATGACGCGGCCGGGGTTCGAACCCACGACCTCCCGGTTGTGAGGCGGATGCTCTACTGACTGAGCCAACACTCTTAATGTATTAATGTATTCACCGAATTATGCATCACAATCCTAATAGTTATAGAATGATGTATACTGGTACCTTGCTTGTATATCTGAACTCTCATATAAGGATTGACCTTGTGATGACATTGACGGAGGATGTTCAGGTTGTGATGTGGTTTCTTGGGCATGCTGTAAACGCTCCTTCTCTAACCTACTGATACTGGATGCACTCTACAAAACATGAAGACAGTGTTATAATAGAATACCGAAGCTGTGACATCATAAAAATCTATTTTTAGAATTTCTCAATTTTTTCTTCATTTTCCGAAAGAGCATCAAAAATAATGTCCAAATGTTGAAAACCAATTGAATATGTTAATTATTGGCTGAGATATTACCATCTGAATAAATATATGTCCTACGGGAACTCTGTGTTATATGCTCTGGCTCCTAACCATTATTATTTTTGAGAAATTCTAAAAATAGATTTTTGATGACGTCACACTTCACCACTCTGTAACATACTCACTATGAACATATGATGGACAAAGAAAGAGGACAAAATATACAGTTCCTCATTCTACCCTCAACAATTGCTGTGGTAGACAAAGGAACATCCCTTAACTGCTATAATGTAAAAATGTGTAGAACAGGTGTCACATGCATATTCACCTGTTCTACACATTTTTACATAATAGCAGTGAAGGGATGTTTCTTTGTCTACCACAGTACAGCAATTGTTGAGGGTAGAATGAGGAACTGTATATTTTGTCCGCTTTCTTTGTCCATCATGTTCATAGTGACTATAGCACACAAAGATGATATTATGATGATAAAACTGCTTTAACATTAGTGTGAGTATCATTTTTAACAAGCCATTTAAGTGCTTTTCATGATCCTCCCACTTTAGATATCTAATTTTACACGTCTGTATTCTGAAGATTATGTGATATTGTAATCTTGATGTGGAAATAATAAAATGGAAAAAAATTAATGAAAATAATTCATTAAATTCTGCCCTTCTTGTAGGCCGGCATACTACAGTATTTATATACTTCTGTTTGTAGGAGTGCTTAGTGAAATATCCTACAAACTTACAATGATAAAAGAATTGCGGATTCAATTCCAGAATGCCTGGAGAAGATCGACATGTCTTAGCATTTCAGTTCTCAAACTCAGATTAAAAGGCATGGCATGCTACTAGGAAGACTTTGAATGCTAAGACATGTATATTTGATTAAATGTACACCATGTAACTTGTATCAAAATTATCTACCTACTGAGTAACAGAAGGACATTGATTACCTCATATCATATACATGTAAATGCCAAATGATGGCTCAGTGGAAGAGCAGTGGTCTCCCAGGTTCGAAACCAATTTGATGCGCTAGTGCCCTTTGGTAAGGCATTAATCTGTATTACCAAGTACCTCGGACAGGACTTAAAGCCGTCAGTCCCCTATAGTTGCTTTAATTAATACAATACTTACAAGCATACACATACTTTTTTAGCTGTTGGATAAAACAAACAAACCAACAAAAAAAACAATCCTTCCGACTGTATTCCCAGCTTGCCATCTGTTAGACTATCTACATGTAATTTCTTTGTAACTTTAATCCAAAATCTTTCCAAATTAATCAAACTGACCTTTTGTAGATCTGAGTGAGCTTTGTTTTCAAACTGGTCCAGGGCTTGGGCTAGCTTGGTCTTGAACCCGCTGTAGTCCTCATCAGAGAAGACCAGGCGCTGCTTAATCTTCTCAGGATCAGCATGATGCAAGCGGTAGAACTTGGTGGATGCTATCTTGTGGGAAACACTGGTATACAAACACATGCACACAGCAAAGTCATATATTTAGGTTTGTAATATTTATCATTTAAACTTGAGGTTAAGATTTCGTTGATGGGCTGAATATGAACAAAAATGTGTAGTTGAATGACTATATTACCGTTGATTAAGGACAAATTAAAAACAGAGATATCAATGATCTAAACAGGAGAGGAACAATCCAATTTGACAAAGAAATAAAAAGTAAGTGTATATCTCTAAATCATTTTTGTTTCAAAGGGGATCAGTGAACTAAACAAGATCTGAAAACTGGGCCCCCCGCTTATAAAGAGTTGCGATTGATCCAAATAAATTTGCAAGTCCTCCAATCAATCGCAAATTTGCAGTCTCCTATCTCTTATGTACAGTAACAGATTGCGATCAATATATCAGCTCTTTATAAGACGGGCCTTAACAACTAAATTATTCATATCCCTTCTAAATTTGAAGAATTTTCATTTGGTGCTTTTGGTAACTAATTAAAAATGAAAGGTGTACTTGTTGAATTAGGCCCTTTGTTGATAGATGTAAGCATTATATGTCACATACTCAAGAAAAATCAATCAGGACAAAGCAATTTTTCTCATACATGTACTTAAAAATGACAAAACTTGGTTTAGGTATGAATATTTTAGTTGTTATATAAGTTTATTTTTTGATGGATGATAGTCAGTTAACACGAATAATAAAAATACAGTAGGCTTGCGGATGCACCATGTGAGAGAGAGGGAGGATTGAGGAGTCCTGAAAAGGACTCTTGGTAATCTTTCTTGAGGGTGTGTAGTCCTGAAAAGGACTGTTGGTGTAGTCTTGAAAAAGACTGTTTCAAGAGTACACCAACAGTCCTAGTCTTGAAAAAGACTGTTTCAAGTCTACCTAACAGTCCTTTTCAGGACTACACACCCTCAAGAAAGATTACAGAGAGTCCTTTTTTATATGACCCAGCAACTTGGCAAGATAGGCCTACAGATGTAAAATGACTATGGTGCAAGACCCGGAAGCTGGCGCAAGACCCGGAAGCTGGGACATCCCCCCACCCCCCCCCCCCCCCCCCCCCCCCTTGAAGTTAGACCTGGAAGCTTGGCAGCTGGAGACGGCTTTCTTCCAGAAGCTTTGGTATTCAAGGTATTCAAGGACTCCTCAGCTCCCTCTCTCTCTCACATGGTGCATCGATCCGCAAGCTTACTGTACCATGCAAGACGATACTTACAAGCAGCATCAAATAATAAAAATGTTGCTCACCTGCACAAGTGTTCTATAAACATTGCCAATTTGACCGTGAGAAGTCCATCCTCAGCATGTCGAGGAACGTCATGAGAACAGAAGATACACCAGTAGGTGAAGCCCTTCTCGTACGACCCTTCTATGACCTCTGGACAGCCTATCAGAGCCTCCGCTGCTTTCACCTGTTATATGGTTCAGGAATAGGGTGAAAGTGTGTGTGAGAGAGAGAACGAGAGAGAAGAGAGAGAGAGAGAGAAAGAGAAGAGAGAGAGAGAGAGAAAGAGAGAGAGAGAAGAGAGAGAGATAGAGAAAGAGAAGGGAGAGAGATCGAGAGAACGAGAGAGAGAGAGAGAGAAAGAGAAGAGAGAGAGAGAGAAGGGAAATTAACCAGGAGAGGAAATTAAAAAGAAAAAGGGAGAAGAAGAGAGAGGTAGTGAGATGGTTTCAAAACATGACAAATATACTTTGAACGTCTCTAGTACATGAAAGGTCTCCCTGAAAGAATTCATTCACCTTTGTTAACCCGTTTAACTCTACCGCAAGCCCTAAATAACTTGGGCTGAGGTTTTATCATAAATTGTGCGTTATTCAACGTTAATAAACCGAGAATAGGGAAAATGTCCAAAACAAGCAGATTTTTCTTTCATATACATGTATTTTTGATGAAATTCTGGTTCGCAACTCTACACATTAGTTTCAAATATGTGAACACCATTTCCAAAACAATTTTGTTCCATCTTTCTGAGCTTGTGCGAATTACATTATTTTTAGCATTCATGAAATTTCCAGATGAAAACATTATCTCCTTCATCAGTCTCTCCCATTCACTCATTGAGTCCTCGATCCATTTCCATCTCTATCTTCACACAGTTTCTATTTTTACCTCATCTCTACATGCATTTCATCCATTTATTGTGATCTTTATTCATTCAACCCAAATCTCTCTCTCTCTCTCTCTCCTCAGCTGTCTTTCACCATCTCTCCTTTCCCATGTATGATGTCACTCCCCCTCTTCTCTATATCCCACCCCTAATAAAACCATCTCTCTACCTCTCTCCCTTTTTCTTTTTAATTTCCTCTCCTGGTTTTCCCTTCTCTCTCTCTCTTCTCTTTCTCTCTCTCTCGATCTTTCTCTCTCTCTCACACACACTTTCACCCTATCCCTGTCTGTCAATATATCTCGTTCACAACAGTATGCAGCAATATACTATCGAAGATAACTTCAGAACTAAAGATTAATAATAATAATTTAAACATATACTAAAGAAACCTGTACATAAACAGGAGTGTCATTTTTGACAGACATGGGGCATTATAAATGTTCACTATTAGTATTATTATTATTAAAGACCACCTGCCTATAAAGACTTCTATTCTTGCCTCCCTTCAGCGGTCTGTATAATGTTTCACTGTTTAACCAATATATTCAATTACAACACAAAATAAATGCTATGTGCATTAAAACTGTGAGGGAAAACAATTACCGGTATCACTAACAATAATAACTATTACATCATTATGCATATCAGCTTTATACAAGAATTTTTATTTTTTTGCACCTAAATGTACAGCATTACAAGAGTGAAGGAACTTCACAACACATAGAATTAAAAAAATTACCTCATCTCAAACAAGGACAGATTTAAAATACAAATATGATAGATGTACAAATATGTTAAAATTCACAAACCATGATAAAGTTCCAAACATATGACTAAATGGAAACAAAGCAGTCTACCACACATAAATGAGGATAACTAGGCATCCACATTCAAAGTTCCTGAAGAAAGGTTTATGCATATACATGTACCACATGTATATTCCTACAATTGATAGTTTGATACATGTAACATGGTAACATGGTCCCTGTAACATGGTAAACAAGTTGCAATCAATCATACAAATCTATTATAAAGTTGTACCTTAATCTTGCTGCAATTAACTTTTATTATTTCCATGCAATATATTATAATATTAAATTTACAGTAGGCTTGCGGGTGCACCATGTGAGAGAGTGGGAGGATTGACGACGGATAGTCAACCTGTTCGAAACGTCGAGCCACTCCCGTCACTCATCCTCTCCAAGCGCTATAGTTCTCCTTAGAACTATAAGATAAGAAAGATAACCAACAGTCCTTTTCAGGACTACAACCCTCAAGAAAGATTACCGAGAGTCCTTTTCAGGATTCCTCAATCCTCCCTCTCTCAAACATGGTGCACCCGCAAGCCTACTGTATATCTACATCACCATGCAAGCCGACACTTACAAGCAGCATCTAATATTAAATTTGTTTACCCAGGGAAGCCTTATCAGCATCATTGCTCTTGTTCCAGGGGGTCCTCTAATTACATGATTGTATTATTGCCCCAGAAATTGCCACGTACCCATTAGCGTCTTAGAACAGCGATGGTACATAAATCAGAAACATTGGCGAAGACAGTAATAATTATATTAATAATAATAATAATATCAAAAATAATATCGCTAGTGGTATTCGTCTGTATTGCAATGTATGGTCAACAAGGGATCTAAAAGATCACAACGTTTCGTGCGGCGCTGCAACATGCTTGCTTACATTATATTTTATAACCTGACGAAGTGTTGCAGCGGTGCACGAAACGTCGTGATCTTTTAGATCCCTTGTCGACCATACGTTGCGAGACATACGAATATCACTAGCAATATTTTTGTCGATACTACGGCCGCAATGAGTAATATATTTAGCATTAATAATAATAATAATGATAATAATATGAGACATTTGTAAGGCACCAAATCCACCTGAAAGCAAATGCATGCTCAGTAGAAGCAGGTACCTTAATGGAAACAGAAAGAGACATTATACAGAAGACGTGTGGTGTGAAGCTCACTATGAACATAATGAACAAAGAAAGAGGACAAAATATACAGTTCCTCATTCTACCCTCAACAATTGCTGTGGTAGACATACAAACATCCCTTCACTGTTATTATGTAAAAATGTGTAGAATAGGTTAATATGCATATGACACCTGTTCTACACATTTTTACATAATAGCAGTGAAGGGATGTTCCTTTGTCTACCACAGCAATTGTTTAGGGTAGAATGAGGAACTGTATATTTTGTTCTCTTTTTTTGTCCGTCATGTTCATAGCGACTGGCAGATAGCTAAAAAGAACACAAAGTGAGTTCATGGAAAAGTTGGGTCTGGAAGAAATGGTGATGGAAGTGGTAAAGGATTGAGGTGGATGGGTCATGTGTTGAGAAGGGAAGATGATGAGCCTGGGAAAAGATCATGGGATCATGGTCTGAAAGAAAAGGTGGTGGAAGTGGTAAAGAGAAGTGAATTGAGATGGATGGGTCATGTGTTGAGAAGGGAAGATGATGAGCCTGGGAAAAGATCATGGGATCTGGAAGTGGATGCCATAGAAGGGAAAGAGAGATCAAAGATCCAATGGAAAGATATGGTGAAGGAAGAGAGCGGTAAGGTTGGTCTAAACTCTAAATGAGGAAGCTCGAGACAAGAAGAAGTGGAGAGAGGTAGTGCCATGATGACGAGTAATCCCTTGTAAGCGGGAAAAGCGCAGACTTTAATTAATAGTGACGAAGATGATGGTGATGACCTGGATGGAGAGTGGCAAATATGGATTAACGTCTTGCCAAAGGAAGTTTAAAAAGGCCAGGCTGGGATTTGAACCCCTAATCCTTCAATTGAGAATTAAGTGAATGAACCACTATACCTCGACACCCCAAGTTCATACCAACGTGCTTCTATGATTCTCCACGGTTGACCAATCAGAAGGTTCATGATGATTGACCAATGTGACTGACCAATCAGATTGTCTGATATATCTGACTAATCACATTGACCAGATCAACATGGTGGATAAGATTGATCAAAAACATAGAAATAAAAATAAAAATTAAAGAACTTACAGTTTCTCAAAAAGTCGATTGAAACATATATTTGTGGAGGACAAGGTCCATTTTTCAATGAAATTCATTTCTTTGAAAGAGACAATTCTACTTAAAATCCCTTCATAAATCAGTCTACCATAGTTCACTGTTCACTCGATTAAAAACAAATATTTAAAAATATGAGCATCAAAACTACAAATTAATATAATGTTCAAAGTAAACATGAAGTGATGCCGTTCTACACAGTATAAAAATATAAGCAAACTTTAAAATAATGCAATATTTACAGCAGAAAAGAAATGATACTCTACTACATCTACTTTGATTTCATTACTACATGTACTTTTCTACAAGATCACAAAGACTTTCAAAAAATCAAATCGTAAAGCAATTTCAATCGCCCTGTGTGTCACCTAAATTTGATGTATAACATTAGGATGCAATATTACATGATCAAAACATTGTTTTTATCTATTGGCAATACAAAAGGATCTTCAAATTGTCCTTCCACTGATTTCTTAAAGTTATACGATTGTGTTTTGCCCCCTGTCTAAAACCATGCATATGTATGTCTTTCCAAACTGACCACAGTGACAAAGTATTCAGAGCCATTTGAATATCAGTACGGTATCGGGTATTTGCCATCACCTGTGGCTAGGAGGTGAAAAGCAAAATACATCACTGTATAACTGATTGGGGTTGTGACGGTGGACCACTACAACTTCTTTCCCCCCACTCTTATACAAATAATAATAATAATAATAATACAGTCAAACCTGTCTACAGCTACCGCCCAAGGGAAACACAAAAAGTGGTCTATGTAGACAGGTGGTCTTTGTAGACAGGTTCCTTTAGTACATGTTTCAATGAGAAACCATTTTCAGGGGAAACAAAACATGTGCATGTTGTAGACAGGTGGTCTGTGTAGACAGGTGGTCACTAAAGCAGGTTTGACTGTACAGCATTTATTATGCGCCATCGATCTAGTAAACTATTCTGAGGCGCAGAGGGATAGAATTAGAATGAGTTACATAGAGAAATGAGAAAGAGAAAAAAAAGATTGTGGGTTTGAATCCAGCCCAGCTGCAGTACAGTGCAGTGGGTTTTTCATGTGAAAAGATGGGGTATCTTCTCTACACGGGGCATCCATGTAACGTCCTATCCGAGGGACGGTGTGCTGTATTTTAGATATATGGAAAAGGGAAGGGACATGTTTAGACACAACGCAGACTTCAGTCGTGTCAGTCATCCGCTGCACCTGGGCTGGATTCAGACCCATCATCTTTGCTTCGACAGATAAATTTCAAAGATATTTAAATGTGAATATATTGAAAATATAGCTTGCCATCTCCGCATGTAAACCTTGCAGCAAATGAATGTAGTTTCACATTTAAGCATCTTGGTATTCACAAAACAACTCTTTGTTAAAATCTTCTCTTGGTAAGCTGTACACACAGAATACAAATGTACAGGTGTATATACAATACATGTACAAAATATTTAAAAAATCAACTACAGTTGTACATCAAACACACAAATTGAATTTCAATACAGGATCTAGTTGTATACCGGTACTTGAGAGTTACTGAGACTACACGAAATAAGCCAAAGAGCAAGTCTTCAGGTAATCTAAAAACCTACTTTATCTGGCATATTGACAACTTCCACAAAATATTTTTGATTTGGTTAAAAAGACTTGAATTTACATAATTGTAAAGCGAATTTGAAAATGAGCTGTATATATACATTATTATTCTTATTACTATTATTATCTGTCCCTGTCTGGTATTTCTTCATATTATCATAATTATCTTTATTACTATCACTATTCCAAACATGTGGTACTGCTACTGCTGCTACTGCTGCTACTACTACTACTGCTACTACTACTTCTACTACTACTACTACTACTACTACTATTATTTTTTTTTTTTTTTTTTTTTTTTTGTGCAACGCCTTTAACAACTTTATTTTTGAAAGCAATATCAGAACGCAACACATATCAAGGAAATATTATTATAATTAGAGTAAACTGTATATAAAGCTGCTACTGTCAATATACCAGTCTTATGTTCTTCAAATTCAGAAATTGTAGTTAAGAATTTAACTACATGCAAAAAATGAGCTGACAAAGCTTGTGCAAATATGTAATAATCGTAAAAACAACTAGCGAAAATATGAGTGTCGCTACTATCCACAAATATATTTGTATCCAACAATTCCTGCATACACAATTGGTGATCTCTACAAATTCCAGCTTAAGTCCAATATACACTATATTTTTTCAAGAAATACCAGACAGGGACAGAAAATTTAAGAAGCCAGGAGATAAATGCACTGTGTCCTACAGGCAGTTTGTAAAGCATGTAGTACTCTTAGATTTAGCAAAGGAATGAGTTGTACATTTTTTGAAATCTTGTAAATTTCATCTGAAACAAAGATGTCAAATATAGCATCTTTCACCTTTGACATTTTAAAGGGAGACTACCGGTATGTGTCTTTCACGTGGCCCTACTCGGGGTCAATCAGGTATAATACGACTACGGACGACACGACCACAGCATTCACGTGCGCGCAACATACGCGAAACCGAAGCATGAGGAGCACTTCGGTCTGTTTCGCGAATGCTAGCGCGTGCTAACCCGGTTAATCAAGTCCATTCATTTACGTGCAGTTGTCCAAAAGAAGACGTAGCTGGCGTTAACCAGTATTTCCCATGATACACTCCCTTTAATAATTTTCTGCAGTTCACAGTGATGAATGAGTTTTTGCATACTTGCCAAATGAACATACCCTTATACTGGACAGAAGGACAGATTGTGCTGCTAACATAAAGTTAGCACACATTGAAGCATGCAATTAGCAATTAGCCTGTCATCACTATGAACATGACGGACAAAGAAAGCGGACAAAATATACAGTTCCTCATTCTACCCTCAACAATTGCTGTGGTAGACAAAGGAACATCCCTTCACTGCTATTATGTAAAAATAAGTAGCACAGGTGAATATACATGTAACACCTGTTCTACACATTTGTACATAATAGCAGTGAAGGGATGTTCCTTTGTCTACCACAGCAATTGTTGAGGGTAGAATGAGGAACTGTATATTTTGTCCGCTTTCTTTGTCCGTCATGTTCATAGTGCATATTAACAATGGGAGGGGATCAAAGGGAGAGGGAAATAAACAATTAATTAAATCCAAGGGGAAAACAACATCATTAACCAGTTGAGTACTAAATTAGCCTGTGAAAACAAATGGTGAAGTAGTGAATCGTTTGTTCAAATTTAAATGGGGTAGCCGCATCAGTATCAATCAATACTACTCTTCCTGCAGGCTTTTCAATTATTAATACCCCAGCATTGCCAGGTACCTAGTAGTAGTAGAAGTGGTGGTTATTTGACCTGACTGCTAACTTGTTAAGAAAGAATAAATGTTTGTTAGTAAGCAACCAGAGGACAGGCGGCTTTAGGTCCTCTCCGAGGGGCCTGGTAATGAGGATTGATGCCTTACCAAAGCGCATCTACAATGTTCTTGGTTTCGAACCAGGATTACGAGACCACTGCTTAATACCAACTGAGATATCGCGGCTTCTCTACCTCATACACCTGGGGGTGTTTCACAAAGATCTTAAGTCGAACTTAACTCTAAATTGGACTTAAAAATTATGGAGAGCCAGTTGTAGCCTAAAAATAAAAAATATTTTAGACTTTTCATAAATTTCACATCAAGAACATGAAATCTCCTTGATAATAGAAAATATTAATGATTTGAATCAGCTTTGTATGCCTTTTAAAATAAATTTTACAAAATATTTTCATTGATGCTAATGGCTTTCCATAATTGTTAAGTCCAACTTAAGAGATAAGATCAACTTAGGATCTTTGTGAAACATGCCCCTGGGATAGGAGGGACAAATGTAGGCAAAATTCCTCATCCAAGGCCATGCAAAACAAGCAAGGATTGAACCCGGGACCTGATATACGAGAGTCAAGAGCCATCACCAATATACAAAGGGGTTCCCCAAAATGGTCAAATAGGAATTATCTATCGGTATCCCCCCAATCTAGAGCAGGAAGATGACCAGGGTGTTACAATGTAAACTGTCAAGAGATGAAGGGTCATTGAGAAAAAGTCTATCAACCTACTATACCCTATGAGCAAGGTGAGACGTTTGTTACCGTCATACTGCTTTCAAGCTCAAAACACATTCAATAGTCATAGAACAAGTGGGATATTTATATAGGGAAATAATCCATGTACATTCTCCTCTACATTTGCTAGCGCTCGACGCCAACAGGCACCCACTACGGGCACCCGCTAGACACGGGCCCCAAATATAATCTTCAGATCCTAAGATTTGTTTAAAGGGAGTCACTCGTCAGTTTCCATGTGCAGAAGGCCATAATTCGCTGAGACCAGACTTGGTGGGAAAACCATTAGTGGGAGTACAAATCTGCACACAGCAAACCCGTTGGCCAGTCAAGAATTACCCCTTTATCTCTCGGAGAGTCTAGCTTCGGATCCTGCTTTGGATCGGGTGAGGGAAAAGCAAAGCATTACATAAGGTTGAATGGTCATAAAACTTAAGGCTAACCCTGGTGATTGACAACACCTGTTACTTGGTGAACACCCGAACGATGTTGAATTCCCCATGACAGCTAACTACTGAGTGTCTTTAATTGAAACATGGGCCCTGTGCAGAGGGACTTTAAAATTCAGTCAGGAGCCTCAGGATCGAGACCCAGTTTAAACAAAAATTGATACGGAGCCCTGACATGGGAAACGAATATGTCAATGAATTCCAAACTATGAAAAAGCTTCGGTCCTTTCGGACCAACCCTCTCTCCCCTGGGTATGCCCTGATACTAGCTCATTTCAATAACCGTGCAGATAAATGAAAGCCAAACCACTTGATTCACAGAGATGCCAACCTCTTGACACAAAAACAGACCGAGTATCCTAAAAACTCAGATTTTGGAGAGAAAAATCAGATTTTCAAGAAAACTCGACATTGCCACTAGCCCGTCGGCCCCGGGCCAGTAAAATTTCAGATTTTTTTTTTACTGGTAAGTACGGTCAAGTAAAATGTTTGCTCTTTCATTAAAATTTAAAGCGAAAATTATAAAGCAAAGTTTTTGCTGGGGTTGCGGGGGTTTACTTGTACATGTTTTTATGCGATTCCACTGAAAAATCGTATTTTAAGATTTTAAGATCAAATTTCACTCTTATTATCGAACTAAATACGATTTAATCGTACTAGTTAGCATCTCTGGATACAGCATGAGCAACGATTATGGCTCCATGCTCATGAGCAGAGCACCAAATTTTCCCTGTCCCAGTCAAACGCTAATGCTTTGGCATGGAGATCGTCAATATCATCATACTTCACAGTATAAAAGGTGTCATCATCATCATCGTTCTCCTCCTCGTTCAGTTCAGTGTCATCTTCTTCACTGCTTTTATCATTGGGCTGATGTTTAGCGTTGATTTTTCCTGGCGAGGATTTCTTTCCAGAATCTGTCTTTCTCCTCTTGGGACTGTTCAGCTGTTTGACAAAATCATTCAGAGATCGTTTCTTCACCTTCTCCTTTGCGGATGCTCCCCGCCAATCCCCAAAAGAGGACATTCCCGCTGCCAGAGTGGCAAAAGCAGATCGCTCCGGTTTCTTGGGAATCTCAGCCTCATCCTCACTGCCGCTGTAAGGTGGTTCAATTTCAGAGGATTTGTGAATTTCCTCTTTATCGAGTGGGGATTTGTCCCTTCCCCTCCGAGATCTAGGTGAGGATCCCTCTCCCTTGTCTGAATCCTCTTTGGTCTTTCTAGACCTTGAAGACCTTGAAGACCGTGTTGACCTAGAGGGTTGTTTCTCTTCTTCTTCTTCGCTTGAGACTATTTCCGTATTTGTGTGGTTCACTTTGCCGTTGCTGCTTTCCCTACGATTACTCCTTGTGAAATTCTTAGAGGTAGGCTTCTCGTCAACATCAGAATTATCAGAATCCTGTCTCTTTGATGATTCAGAAGTGACCTTCCTTGAATTCTTATTCTTAACACTGCTCACATCCGCAGTTTTCTGCTTTGACTGAAATTGGCCGGATCTTCTTCTTGCTCTATTTGAAAGTTTGTCGTCTTCTTCCATCTCTCGGTCTTCCTCATCACTCCTCTCTTTTTCATCATCAGAGTCTATCTTTGGTTCTGGACCTCTCCTAGTTGGACTTTTTCTTGCACTTGTTTTTCCTGACTTCTCAAACGAAGTACAGTGCCTCTTTGTCGTTCTTAAAACTGTCGACTCTTCGTCGCTATCTTCAAAACGGTGGTCATACTCTTCTAAAGTCTTCTTGACTAGATCTTTACTACTGATCTTAACCAGAGACACAGACACTCTACTAGAGAAGAGCTTTTCCTTGTCAAAATTGTTGATTTCTTCTTCGGTAGCCATGGATTTTGTTGAGCTTGAACCTCTACTACCCATCTTCTGCCGAGAAACTTTTATTGGCGTTCGAGTCACTTTAGTTGACTTTGCACTGGCTTGAGTGTGAGAATGGCCCCTCTGGGGGAAAGTCGTTTGACGTTGACAAGTGGTCTCTTTAGTTTGGCTTTTACGCCTGGTTGGACTTGAACAGTTATCTTCTTAGTTTGCTGTGATCCCCTGGTACGTCTCACCGGTTTTTCCTCGTCACTTTCTTCTTCTTCCTCGCTACTGTCCTCCTGTACCTCATCATCACTATCGTGTTGTGCTTTGTCCAATTCCACCATTTTCATGACACTATCCAGCTTTTTCTCGGCTTTTTGAAGATTCTTGCATATCTTAGCAGTCTGACTTTCCAGGTAGTCCATTGCGACTCGCATATCTTTCTTTAGAGTATTTACAACTCCGCTCATGGACGTAAAAAGTTTAGCAGCCTCAGCAATGTCTCTCTTGATTATACTGGTATTCACAGTCTTGCGTCTGATTGTCCTTACTTCACCTTCCTCAATGCTGTTATCATCCTCCTCCTCGTCCTCCTCCTCCTCATCCTCTTCTTCATCCTCATCATCTTCATCATCATCATCATCCTGATCACCACTACTCGAGTCATCAGACGACTCAAGTATTATTTTACGACCACTACTTCTGGCAGGCTTTTCACCAGTACTAGAGTCATCAGACGAATCTAGTATTCTTTTACGACCACTACTTCTGGCAGGCTCTTGTACTTTTGATGTGGTTTTCTTTGCTGGGGCTCTTCTCTTTGTATTCTTAGAAGATGTAGATTGTCTAGTTTCCTTCTTACTCAAGGGTGATAATGCTGCACCTCTAGATAAAGTCTTTGGGTCAGGTTTACTCATTTTGGCCCGAGCAGCTATTGCTGCACCTCTAGATAAATTCTTTGATTCAGGTGTAATCATTTTGGCCCGAGCAGCTATTGCTGCACCTCTAGATAAATTCTTTGATTCAGGTGTAATCATTTTGGCCCGAGCAGCTATAGCAGCACCTCTAGATATAGTCTTTGATTCAGGTGTAATCATTTTGGCCCGAGCAGCTATAGCTGCACCTCTAGATAGAGTCTTTGATTCAGGTGTAATCATTTTGGCCCGAGCAGTTTTAGCTGCACTCCTAGGTGATGTCTTCCTTGAGGAGTGTGATGTTGACGCTTCAACTGCTTCTTTTTCCTCACCACTGCTCAGTTCCTTATCACTCCCGTTATGAATATCACCACCACTATGGTTGCCATCAATTTCCCCATTTTCATCTCCATCAACAGGTGAAGATGATGCGACCGGTAATTTCTTTTCACTTGGTGGTTTATCCACCTCTGTGCCCTCTTGAAGGAAACCTGATATATCCATGGCTTCTTCTTTGTCATTCTCTGCATCATCCTCAGAAAATTCAACAGCGATGCCACTTGCTTCTGGTTGATGCTCCAAGGATGGCTTAGTTATATCCTCTTTGCCATGGCTTGTTGTAGGGAACTCCAACCCAGAAAATTGGAATTTTTGCAAGAGGTATTTCTGAGCCAAAGATAAGCTACTCTTCTTCCTTTTCTTGGTCTCTCTCATCAACGTGGCGCACCAGTTGTCGACCATCTTTGACGTCAGGTCATATTCATCGCCCCATCCCATTATTTTCTTGATCCACCCAGCCAGGGTCCCATACGTTTCTTTCGTACGGGTCACATATTCACTGAGCTCAAACATCACCCTGTTCGAAATGCTGTCAGGATCGATAGCCTTAGGGAACGACTTCTCCTTGTCAAAGAGAATATCACCCAAGATTCCAAGGGATTCACACTCTGGTCCGATCGGGAAGCAACCAGGTGCTAGCCATTCTACAGGTTGATGAAGATCATCATCGGTCTGACCCTCTAGATCGTCCATCTTGGCTTTGATATCGCGGCAGAAGTCCTTGTGAGACTGGTTGCGGATCCTAGCTCTGCCAGCGGACAAGACGGTGATGGCAACGTCCAGATTGGGATCCAAGGGCTTCTTCTCATCCTGCAGGAGATCAATGATCTTCTGGACCCTGAAGTAGGATGCAATACCATCCTCCCAGTGAGCTGCAGCATGAAAGAAATATAAAGAGCATCAGTTGTTTGATGTAAATGTCACTTACTACTGATTTAAAGGATGGACTAATGTTTGCCTTTAGCTGAGGCACAATAATAACACTATGAACATGACGGACAAAGAAAGAGGACAAAATATACAGTTCATCATTCTACCCTCAACAATTGCTGTGGTAGACAAAGGAACAGCCCTTCACTGCTATTATGTAAAAATGTGTAGAACAGGTGAATATGCATGTGACACCTGTTCTACACATTTTTACATAATAGCAGTGAAGGAATGTTACTTTGTCTACCACAGCATTTGTTGAGGGTAGAATGAGGAACTGTATATTTTGTCTGCTTTCTTTGTTCGTCATGTTCATAGTGTATTTTGAAAGCTGCATTCTTTTCAATTGGCAGTTCCAACATTCTGAATGCTCACCCATGTCTAGAGATCTTGTTTGCATGAGATGTGCTGCATTATGCTATGATGAAAGCCTCACTTTATAGGGATGTCATTATTCATTGTGCCAATATACCCAATGTGGATTTGAATTTCCTTTCACAATATGTTGGTTGATAAGATTACAAAGCAACCAGGCTGAAAATTGCCTCTATCAAAATAACCAAACTTGATGAGATTTAGAAAATATATACAGTGTACATTGTATATATATAAGCATTGGTCTACTACCTTGATAAAAATGAGTTTCCTGTGAATTTGACCATTTCAGTACCACTTCCACTTGCCTGGTTGAATATATCGAGCTACTGAAATGTTTGTACATTTATGTAATCCTTACTCTGCTACATTCTTAATGAAAAATGTAAATCATCTTAGGAACAATCTACACAATTACCCTTCATTTTGTTCCATAGTTCTATTGAGCTTCAATCCAAAATGTGTGTAGTAAATTTGTATCTGCTTCAGGAAGTTGTGATCAAGCAATAGACAATACACTCATAGAATAGAAATGCGTGGGCTAGATTGAGGGTCCTGTTTCATAAAACCTGTTATCAATATCAAGTAACCATGGCTGTTATAAGCTACTGAAATTGTGACATTTGATTGGCTGAGAGCAAATTAGTTATAGAAATGTAGCAGTTGTTATTGATAGCAAGTTTTATGAAACAGGGCCCTTATCAAGCTCTGGGAAATTTGTTAAGCTCTTTAAAAACACAAAATACATAATATATCACAAGGAAAGCTCACATTTAATTACAGCTTATTAAAAAAAGAAGCTCCAATGAACACTACATTAATTATGCATGGTGAGCAAGCAATTGATCCAGGGACATTTGCTCTGGCAGCTCTTTGTCAACGATTTAGGGTAAGATACACAAAACATAGCCTTAAAAGTAATACAAAGTTTTGGTATGGGTATTGGTATTGGAAGCATATATATATATATATATGCGATCCTACAATATTCAGTGATCATTGTCGCAGTTGAAATCGAGTCTAAAGTAATAAAATTCCAAAAAATAAACTTTTCATGTTGTATAGCTCCCTCTCAAGGTCAAGATATTAATCAAGCTGTAAAACAATGTTTCTTGACTAAAACCGACCGATTAGCTATTCCTGTTTGAAAATTGTATATCACAACTACATATTCTGAGATTTTCATTGTCGCAGCTTCTATTGTACGGCCGTAGGTGCTATTTAAAATTCATCAAAATTTACCGGGAGCACCGGTACATTTCTATATTTAATTTTTCTCAAAAGCAGAAGTGTTTTATGGGCTAAATTTTCTACTAGTGCTTATAATACATCCACAGGGGCATCCAAATATATCAAAATTGTAAAGAATTACTATCCACCCAATTTTCAAACTTTTCCCCAAACTTTGTATTACCTTTAAGGCTTTATTTGCAAAACAATTCTTTGTGAACAGAGCATCATTATTTCTTGTATTTTGTGTAGTTTCTCAATCTCTGAGCAGAAATGTAGACTTTCTTCTATAGGATGAGATATATGGCTTGGGATTTGACTTTGTGAGGTTTAGGATTAGGTATAGAGCTAAGTCTAGGCAAGGATTAACCCTAAAACTGGCAATTAGACCAAATGATTGATAGACCAAATGGGTATTAGACTTATTGGAGATTAGACCAAAAGGAAATTAGACTAATTGACTTTCACATACAGATAAGTATACAGAATGATTATGAGAGTACCATGTGGATAGTAGACGGGCTGGGTGTAGACCATATGTGAATAGACTAATTGGGTTGTAGACCAAACGGCAATTCACCCGAGTGTGGCACCCTTCATAGTAATAGGCCATTTTCGTAATGTAACCAAATATAATGCATAAGTGTTTGTGAAGTGCATAAGTGTTTGTGAAGCGCCTCAATACAAATTATTTTGTTCACCTGTTAGGAATAATAGTATTTCAATAGTCAGAATGCAACTGCATATATTTAGTGTTGCTAGTTAGGTCAATCCATAATGTTTGTTCAACCTGGCAACAACTTATGTATGCAGTTCGGATTCTGTCTATTGAAATACTATTATTCTTATCAAGTGAATGAAATCATTTGTATTGAGGCATTTAACAAAGACTTATGCATTAAATGTGGTTACGTTACGAAAATGGCCTATTTCATTGAATTGAATTGAATCGAGGGCTAAAATCAGGAATTTGTCAGAGTTAACGAGTCACGCCAGAGTAATTTTCAGCTGGAGGATGTGTCATTGAAGCATTGCATCATATGATGCATTAAGATGATTATACATTAATCTTGATCTAAGGAGACACGAACAAAAAAACGATTGCATCATAATACTAACCTGGTCTGATTTGATTCTTGAGCATGTCATCGAGCTGCTCCTTGGTTAGGGTCTCCTCGAAGATCCTCTCAGTCACCTGGTTGTCCAACGTCACCAAACCGTCCATGGTCACAGGGCACCAAGCTAGCACTTATTGGGTGTAACTCCCTCCTTCCTGATCACAACCTCAAAGGCATTAGTTCTGTATGGAGAGACGTTGGCTAACCATCAGATTAGATTAAAGATAAAGACCAGTAATATGGTCAAGCGATTGCATTGTGAAAGAAACGTTGTGGAATCGATCAGGCCAGGTTGATCATCTACCATTTAAGTATTGGGTGTGTACTGCAAGGGTCTGGAATCATCAAAATGATAAGAAATTTGGCCCAGTCTTGGTAAAGTTACAAGCACTGTTCACAGAAAGATGTATATGGGACTACGCGACACGTGCGTGATATCTATCGGGTCCAAATAGATATAATAATTTACCAAATATATCAATTAGTAGGTGGTTTCTCAGAAAAATTTGTATCATCACGTATTAGTCAAAACAAATTCTTTTACAAGATTGGTACTGTAATAAGAGCTTCCATTTCATTTTTTGAGAGGGGGGGGGGGGCGTTTCCAAAACTGATCTTTACCTTTAAAAGAGAGGTGGCAGGGAAGTGACTCTCATGCAAGAAAGAAACACATGCTTTGATATATAAACCAGTTCCCCACACTAACTTTTTGTTAATAATAGACCTGTCTCCACTATCTTGAGATTGCCAAATATCCAGCTATTTGAACTATCCCGATCGCAAACTATCCAGCTAATTTGCGTCTTCATCAGACTGAAGTAGCAATTAGAAGGATATTTGGTCGGGATTGTCATTCCAAGATATCTTGGGATAGTTTGCAAAATATCCCACTATTTGACAAAAATTTCCAGCTATTTGTCCGGTGCGTCTCTACCAGACCGAAGACTTGCACTATGCGCTAACGCTGATCAAAATATCTTGAGCTAATTTCTCAAGGTCGAGTTTCAAGTTTCGAGGTCGAATCTCGAGCTGATGAAGACGCGATTTGTAACTTCGGGATTATTTCTCAAATCACAAAACGCGCCTACAGAGAATCCAGTTAAACATTTTTGGGTCCACTTGCATTGGCTCCCTTCCCTATCAAGGTTCAAAATTTTGGGTCCAAAGTGAAAATTTAGGGGACCCCATGGATCTGTTGAGTCCAGTCTAAGCCCCAGAAATGGACATCAATGCCGTAGGAAGAGACAATGACTACATGTACCCATCAGAATAGATTTAAAGAGCACTGACCTAAATCCTAAATGGTAATAAAGCAAGTACAGTACCAGTGCATTAGGCAGGGATGCCAGTAAGAATTGGTCAGAGGGCCTGAAAATCACCTACATGTAGAATGAGCTATTTGGTACACAAAAAAGCCTAAACTATGGTCTAAATATAACTTGCCAGGACCTGAATTCAGGCTATTAGGGACTTTTAGATTTGCACGTTGACAGCTTTGACTGCAATGTGTGACGTCATTTTAAGGCACTGCGCATGCGTCACGTCATCTCAGATGGCGATCGAGAATGCGTCAACCTTGATTTTCCTAAATCTAGTACGGTACTAGTATATGCCGCGTGCGCATAAAATATACAGTTCCTCAGGTAGACAAAGGAAAACCCTTCCCTGCTATTATGTAAAAATGTGTAGAACAGGTGTCACATGCCTATCCACCTGTTCTACACATTTTTACATAATACTAATAGCAGTGAAGGGATGTTCGTTTGTCTACCAGCAATTGTTGAGGGTAGAATGAGGAACTGTATATTTTGTCCTCTGTCTTTGTCCGTCATGTTCATAGTGTTACTTCCTGCATGCATGTATATCATCGAGTGCAATCTAAAAGATTTCTAATTGTAGTCAACAGGGGCAGTTGAGTACGTTAACATGCATGATCAGTCGGCGTTCGTCGTGTTCTCGTCCACTCAATCTTAAAGTCCCTATTGCCTGAAAACTTGCATCCCTGATTAGTATATTTTGATACAAACAAATTTGCATTATTATTTAGGACAGAGATACTTTCTAACTATCAGTATAGTTTACCCGTAGGGTGTATCAGATGAAAGAATAGAAGCTCTAGGAGCTCAAAAACACTTCACTTGGTGATCAATCATAATAATAATAATATTCCAATCTTGTATAGCGCATACATCATAACGACCCTATGCGCTCCCAAAGAGCTTTGGAAATTATTACCCTAGCTTTAGCTCCGGCAGTGGTTATCAACGCACAGTGCATTTCAAGGAATAATCCTACTACATGTAGGTACCCATTTACCTCACCTGGGTTGGGTGTGGCTAATGTAGATCAATGTCTTGCCAAAGGACGTTAGTGCCGCGCAGGGAAAAAAAGAAAACAAAATTGGGGGGCTACTTTTCAAGCTTGCCTGCCTGAAAATTACATTCTAAAATTTATTTTGCTTTGAACTCTATGTAAATTTATGGGGGCTCTTTTCTGATTTTCGGGGGCTCTTTTGGGCATTTCGGGGGCTATTTCGCCCCGAGCCCCCGTGTATTTTGACTCGAACAGCGGACCTTGTGATCCACAGTCCGATGACATATCCACTAGACCAGGACACCTCTACAAGACTACATAATGCCAAGCATAGAAGAAATTCCTAAACCTAACCCTGTGCCAACAATATTCATTCAACGCCAGCAAACATTAGAAAGAAAGTCTACCACATGTTGAAGAGAAAAATCAAATCAGCCACAATTATCTGCCATATCATATTGAGTAGGCACTCACAATCAACAATCTGAGTCAGCGTCAGCCTCCCTGCCAAGCTCTGCTGCAATGCTCGGTATGTACATACATGTACATGTAATTGCCTTGGTGCATTTACCTGAATCTAAGTTACATAAGCTCTATATAATAAGTCGCCTAGCGCCAACTCTACCCTATGCTAGGGCTTTGCTTTGATAGTTCATGGGTCTGAAAGTCCGACAAGTTGACCATGCAGAAAGGTGTGCCATGTTTGACCAAATTTCTTTGATGGAATAAATTTTACAGCGCGGAGTTGGAAATATATATAAGAAGGCGATTCCGTGTTTGTCGTATGGGGCATTTTCTAACCTCTAAAGAAAATCAAGAAAGTAAATCAGCAGTGAAGATTTGTTTTATATTATGAGTATAAAAGTACTACCAGGGGGCCCTATGAAGATAATAATTAACTATAAATTTCCCTTTCTGGGCAAACTACAACTTAAATTATCAAATTTTGTACGGGACTCAAAAAAATGTGTTTTTCTTGAAATTGAAGTTCATATAAATTCTCAAAACTCTGTGAGTTGTATTGAAAAGGATCACTGAAAGACCATTTAATGGACAGTCTACGAAGACATAATAAACCTTTCCCATTGAAAATGTCTTTCATTAACAAAATTGAAGAGAAATATCTTCAGGACAATAAGTGGTACAGATATCATGTCCCTATTACATGATCAAAATAATAGCGCCTTTTTTAAATGATCTGAAGTCAGGAGTCATTCAAGCAAGTCATAAAAACATGTCGCCACACCCCCCCCCCCCCCCCCCCCCCCCCCCTCTAATTTAAAACTGGATTTACATTGATTTTCAGGGACTATCCATTTTTGGCGAAAAAAATAATTAAACAAATAAACAAATAAACAAAATAGTATACCCACAAATATCCAGATTTAACCCTAAAAAGCTGGGGCATTTGAGGTCTTAATACGCCTACAACTTCGTAATGACGTTATCACAGTCGGTATCTGTCTCTAAAGAGAGGAGCCGACCCTACCCAAATCAGAGGCTATAACGAACAAAAGAGACAGAAATTTCGGTCTAGGGTCAAACAAGTAAGTTTGGATATGATTCTGAATTAGCGCCCCCGTTTAAATGTTATTTGAGGGGGGGGGGGGGGGCAACTGCCTAATTGATACTGATACTGATACAAACAGGGCTGTCAACTTTGGGAATCTGCTTGGAGGGAGATTTTTTTTTTGGAGAAAATATTAAGCGTCAAATCCAGCCAGCCGCTGAATAAGTGGAAGAATTTCACAACTCAGTCAGTCGCTGAATAAGCAGGGGGGGGGGGGGGGGTGGGGGGGTAAGAGCACTTTTTTTTGGGGGGGGGGGGTGTTTTTTTCATAAACCGTTAGATTCTACATCATTGGCGGGAGAGCGGGAGGAAGGCGTTGTGGCGGGAGTCTCCCGCTACGAGCTTTTGGGGTGGCGGGAGAATGAGCGTGGTGGCGTGAGACTCCCTCCAAATGCGGGAGGGTTGACAGCCCTGCATAGACCTCACTATGAACATAAGTATTTTTTCCCTGCTAATAGGCCTTGTAATACCGGATGTTCCTTTGTTAGGCAGGCTCACGTAAATTTTTATTTTTCGCGATAGGTAATGAAACTTACCTCAAATGGTAGGTCTAGCCTCATGCAACACAAATCAAATTTTTTTGGGGGGCAACACTGCCTAAAATTCAAGGATTTAATTTTTTTCCTTGCAATTAATTGTGCATGGTCAGCCGTCGGCTTCGAGAGCATCATCACTTCGCTTGCGCGGTGATGACTCACTGCATGCCGCATGGTGATGGGCGGACCGAGCAGATCACGAAGTTCATCGCACAGCAACTTGTCAAGAATGTTAGTACATGTACATGTTAGTACATATAGATAAGTAGAATAAAGGAGCCGGTTTTCGGCCACTTAAGACAAAATCCTATTTTGTGGACTCTTTACTTCCTATTTATTATCATTTCTTGTTCAAATCAAGAAGCAAATATTATTATCATTTAAACAAAAAAAGAATCCCAGAAAAAAATCATGAATTGCCATGACAATATTCATTTCGATTTTCACTGTTTTGGAGCCAGTTATCGACCTAGCGATTCAGTTTACGACCGCATGTTCAAAGTCAATAGGAAGCGCGCACGCGCGCCGTGCGTTTCCGCGCTGATCTATAGCACAAGCGGGCGGAGCAGGTATCCCACGCCGGAGCTCCCAGGTGCTCGCCTGGTCGAAGACTAGCACTGCAGTGATCGGAAGTTGGAATCTGAATTAGACGGACATATCGTGTGTGCGTTGCGGGGTCCGGCTGCATTCATTTAATACATGCGATGAGATACTTTTGAGCTTGCAACTAACACAAAATCGGGCTCTAAATCTGAAAAATACTTGAAATAAAGCTCATTTTATGGTACCCATATTTCTTACACACACGCGTAAGAAACTCAATTTTTCAAATTTGGGTAGCGGGACCGCCGATTACATCGCTAAAATGTGATATTTTAGGATATAGACCTATTTTCCATTGCAAATGTGGTTCTTCAGTGACTCTGGCATGGTATGGTATGTGTGGGATATGTGATATGCTATTATGCGATGTATTTTAAAGGGATTTTACCATGCATCAAACGGATCGGCCGAAAACTGGAGCTGGTCGTTTACCCCCTCCTTTACTCTATGACTATGCCATACAACGTTAAAATCGCCAGCAGTTTTTCGATTTGTGGATGCAATTAGCATTACAAGAACGTCATATCAACACTCGATAGAGCCTCTTGACGTCTGAGGCCAGTCGCAACTTTGGTACAGCAAAACAAATCAAAATAAAAGCGCCCTCTCGTGATGCGTGAGCAGTAGGGGCGCTGGTCCGAGAATGAGGATCGTCCTCATAAACAAGGATATCCTCATAAACGAGGACAAAATGCGTCCTCAAAAATAAGGGTTGTCTGCATTTTCGAGGACGTTTTTTTTTCATCGGCACTCTGGGGGTTTCATGTTACAGAACGGCCTGCTGGCGATGCCAAAAATGGATTCCCCGGGGGAAAATAACCCTAGTTCACCGTCTACTTTTATGGGTTGTCCGTCTTCCCAAGGATTTATTGCTCATAATGTGAAAGTCTCTGTACAAAGTCAATGTAAAATGCATCAAGAAAATCATTGCAGAATCCGTTTTTTGCATCGCCAATGCACCGATCAAAAATATGAAACGTCTGCGAAAATGCAGACGGTCCTTATTTTTGAGGACGCATCTGTCTGTGTTAAAGAAGACGATCCTTGTTTATGAAGACGATCCTTATTCTCGGACCAGCGCCCCTACTGGTGAGCGTGCCTACCTTTGTCTACAGTTTTGTTGAGGGTAGACCGAATTTTTCTGTCTCTTTCGTTCGTTGGCCTCTGATTTGGGTAAGGTCGGCTCTCTCTTTAGAGACAGAATAGCCCTATACGCTGTAGTGGCCGCGCGTTTGTACTAAGAAACGTTACACAAAACTTGGCCAAACTTAACCCCTAATTTTGATATTTTACCGGATTCATATCCCATGTATTTATACTCCTAAATTAGCTATATGCTTAACTACTTCGGTTCCACTTACCAACTTGGCTGAAATAATCCGTTTAATGGTCCATTTTTAGGAAATTATGGTCAAGATCGACATCCATGAAGAAAATCTTGCATTCGGGTCTCATTCTTTCTAGTCTACGCCGAAGGCAAAATGATTATAACGGAAAAACTGTGCACGAGCTACGAGTTCGTAATGACATGCACAGTTTTTCCGTTTTAATCTTTTTGCCTTCGGCGTAGACTAGAAAGAATGAGACCCGAATGCAAGATTTTCTTCATGGATGTCGATCTTGACCCATAATTTCCTAAAAATGGACCATTAAACGGATTATTTCAGCCAAGTTGGTAAGTGGAACCGAAGTAGTTAAGCATAAAGCTAATTTAGGAGTATAAATACATCGGATATGAATCCGGTAAAATATCAAAATTAGGGGTTAAGTTTGGCCAAGTTTTGTGTAACGTTTCTTAGTACAAACGCGCGGCCACTACAGCGTATAGGGCTATTCTGTCTCTAAAGAGAGAGCCGACCTTACCCAAATCAGAGGCCAACGAACGAAAGAGACAGAAAAATTCGGTCTATGTTGAGGGTAGATCTAGAGAATGAGGAACTATATTTTGTCCGCTTTCTTTGTCTGTCATGTTAGACCCTAACCTAATCTATAAAAAAATTAAAAATAAATTACAACACACACTCTCTCTCGAATGGCTCAGCTCAGTCGACATTCTCAACTTCAGTTGCAGCCTCGCTTCATCACAGTGCATCAGCCTCTCAGCTCAGGACACGCACACACATGCACACTTG